>JASDQU010505864.1:1835-13271 GCA_032191745.1 Picea mariana | reverse complement strand
TGCATCCCATGTCTTGGGAAGAACATTGAGTACTATGTTTACCAATTCCTTTTCTGAAATGATCTCTTCAATAGCTTGTAGTTGATCTCTTAACTGAGATATTCTCACAATGTATGATGCTATGCTGTCATCATCATTCATCTTCATGTAACGGAGCTCATTCTTCAGACTCATTACTTGTCCAATGTTTCTGACTGAGAAGAGGTTTGTTACGGAATCATACATATTCTTAGACGAATCAAGATGGGAGATGTAGGGTATCAAGTGGTATTTTATAGAATCCACTATGATACTCATGGAATTGATGTCATTGTCTTTGAACTTCTCCATAACTGCAACATTCTGCAGTTCCTTCTCTTTTCCTTCTTCAAACTCTGGTTCCACGATCTTTCCTTTCACGATATCCAACACTTTATTCTTGGCAAGGACGAGGTCAATCCTTGTCTTCCACGCTCTGAAGTTAGAAGCCCCTTCTAACTTGTTTTCCGACTTCATAGAGTAAGTCATGTCTTCTTTGACTTGGTCAACCCTAGATTTGACAAAAAAATCAAACGTGACGTCTTAGCTTGCTGAGATTACCAGGAGATGCGCTAGGCTAGGGTGCACTAGTCTATCCAGAAATTAGGTCAATCCCTTCACTTAAGGTGCCTCAACGAGAGGATTAGGGTTTCTACAACTGCACCTGCTAGTAACCCTACCGACAGTGCTTTAGTAACTAATCCTGCTAGAAACCCTAGTGGCAGTTCTTCAACGAGCTTAGTATCCTTATGGATATGCTCCCTTCCAGTGGTTAGACTGAATGAAGGAGGTGTGGGCCCATAAACTATTAGAATATAATGGATGTGCTTGTTTAACCATAGACAATATCACTATTGTCACCCAACCATAGGCCGAAGCCATCCCCGAGCACCTTAACCTTGACATAGAATCATTCCGGAAACAAACCCTAGGCTAGATAGCCAAACAAGATAGCGCACCTCTATCCAAGGATAGCGCACCAAGAAAGAATAACAAAAGATGATTAGAAAGTCCAAACCCAGAGAAGATCAGGACTATAGATTGGCGGCAACAACTACTCCAAATCTTGCACACAAAAATTCGCAACTGCAGTGTGCACAAGTGTGTTACTACAGTTATGAGAATGCCTGCCAGAATGAAGACTGGCCTCCTATATTTATACTAAAACTGGCAAACTGACTGGGCTGACTTCTCATTCTGGGTGCCTATTTACTTAGTATATAATATTTCCTTTAGCTGAATTCTTCTCTTGGAGGCTAATAACCTAATAAAAATTATCCTCTTGAGTCGACTTGTCTTCTAGGGTTATTAGCCAACTAATTAGGGTTTCTTCTTTCTTCCTGGAATATTCTATTCTCATCAGATTTACATGTGAAGGTAAATACCTCCCGCAACTACCATAATATCAACAAGGAAAACAATATTATAAATTCAGGACAAATGTTTGAATTTGAAGAGAATCCAGGAAAGAGATCAAGTTTGAGGTGCGTAGAAGAGATATAAGGTGCGCTAGAGGAGCTAGGGTGTCTTTTTGAGATCTAAAGGTGTGAAAGAGAAGGCTGGGGGTTTTCTTGGGATTTTCTTGTTCTTAAGGTGTGCTATGAAGGACTGAAGGTCTGTGATGCTGCAAAGTTTGCTATTTTAACATTGTGATGTTGCAGTATGGGATCATATTCTGAGAATGATGCTATGAGGCTCTCTAGGGCATGAAGGCTAAATGTGACTAGGGTTTGAAGCTATATTTGAAGTATGAAGTATGTAGGTGAAGTCAAAAGTACTTTGTGTATGTAGATCTTGGATTGGTGTCTATATAAGTCTTACTGATTTGGTGCTTATTTGAGGAGATTGGTGTCTCCAGTAGGTTGGTTCCTACACAATATCTTGTTGAGTTGGTGCTCAGGTGAGGGGATTGGTGTCTCCAACAAGTTGGTGCCTGCAAATATTGTAGCAGTAGGTTGGTGCCTACAGGTGCTTCTGATTTGGTTCTCAAGTGAGGGGATTGGTGTCTCCGGTAAGTTGGTGCCTGCAAATATTGTAACAGTAGGTTGGTTCCTACATGAATTTATAAATAAAAGTTTTATGGTTTTCTCTCGATTGGGTTCCCATGTTTCCGATTGATTTTATATGTGATTATTTTTTCTCAATTAATGAATGATTGATGAATGGTTAAATAAATTAAAAGGTATCTTATATTGATTCACCCCCCTCTTAGTATAATCATAAGTTCAACATTTACAAAATCCATTGGCATATTGATCTTCCACATCGATTTCCCTCGGTTAGGCCATGGTTTAGTAGAATGGTTGGGGTTTTTCTCAACTAATTTCGCTTACATATTTAACCTTTTAGTTTTCCTCATGGCCGTGGGAATCCCCTAAGAAAAATCATGTCATGTCCTAAGAGTTTCATATTACTTCACCAAAAATCAAGTTCTTTCTTTTAAACAAAAAGAGGTTGTGCATTAGGCGTAGTGAGCTTTCATTGTGTAGAGATCAACATAAATAGATAGCTCTAATTCTTACAATCTCATTTTCTTCTTAACTTTCCAATCTAGTTTTCTACTTACCTAGATTCCATATTTAGCCTTTTAGTCTCCCTCATGGTTGCAAGAATCCCCTGAGTGACATAATTTCCCAAGAGTTTCATATTGCTTCACCAAAAATCGGGTGCTTCTTTTAAAAAAGAAGATGTTGCAAAGTGTGAATGAGGAGATGTGAATTTTTTGGTCTGAAAACCCAGCTAGAAAATCTAGGTCGACTCTGCTAGTCTTTATAGGTCGGCCCTGAAAGTGAGGAAAACAATATTATAAATTCAGGACAAATGTGTGAATTTGAAGAGAATCCAGGAAAGAGATAAAGTTTGAGGTGCGTAGAAGAGATATAAGGTGCACTAGAGGAGGTAGGGTGTATTTTTGGGATCTAAAGGTGTGCATGAGAAGTCTGGGGGGTTTTCTTGGGATTTTCTTGTTCTTAAGGTGTGCTATGAAGGACTGAAGGTCTGTGATGCTACAAAGTGTGCTATTTTAACATTGTGATGCTGCAGTATGGGATCATATTCTGAGAATGATTCTATGAGGCTCGCTAGGGCATGAAGGCTAAATGTGACTAGGGTTTGAAGCTATGTTTGAAGTATGAAGTATGTAGGTGAAGTCAAAAGTACTCTGTGTATGTAGATCTTGGATTGGTGTCTATATAAGTCTTACTGATTTGGTGCTCAGTTGAGGAGATCAGTGTCTCCAGTAGGTTGGTGCCTACACAATATCTTGCTAAGTTGGTGCTCAGGTGAGGGTATTGGTGTCTCCAGCAGGTTGGTGCCTGCAAATATTGTAGCAGTAGGTTGGTGCCTACAGGTGCTGCTGAGTTGGTGCTCAAGTGAGAGGATTGGTTCCTCCGGTAGGTTGGTGCCTGCAAATATTGAAACAGTAGGTTGGTTCCTACATGAATATATAAAGAATTTTTTTATGGTTTTCTCTCGATTGGGTTTCCGTGTTTTCAATTGAGTTTATATGTGATTATTTTTTCTCAATTAATGAATGATTGATGAATGGTTAAATAAATTAAAGGTATCTTATATTGATTCACCTCCCTCTGAGTATAATCATAAGTTCAACATTTATAAAATCCATTGGCATATTGATCTTCCACATCGATTTCCCTCGGTTAGGCCATGGTTTAGTAGAATGGTTGGAGTTTTTCTCAACTACTTTGGCTTACATATTCAACCTTTTAGTTTCCCTCATGGCCGTGGGAATCCCCTGAGAAAAATCATGTCCTAAGAGTTTCATATTGCTTACCAAAAATCAGGTTCTTTCTTTTAAACAAAAATAGGTTGTGCATTAGGTGTAGTGAGCTTTAATTGTGTAGAGATAAACATAAATAGATAGCTCTGATTCTTACAATATCATTTTATTCTTAACTTTCCAATCTAGTTTTCTACTTACCTATATTCTATCTTTAGTCTTTTAATCTCCCTCATGGTTGCGAGAATCCCCTGAGTGACATAATTTCCCAAGAGTTTCATATTGCTTCACCAAAAATCGAGTGCTTCTTTTAAACAAAAAGATGTTGCACATCAGGCTTGGTGAGATTTCACTTGCTAAAGATAAACATAAATAAACATCTCTGATTCTTACAATCTTGTTTTCTACTTAACTTCGTAGTCTGGTTTTCTACTTACATTGACTACATATCCTCTCTGACTTGTTTGAACTAGAGGTTGCCATGCATATGAAATTGAATGACACGTACTACTACACTTGGTAGTAATCAATGCTAAACATGTTAGGCAGGTAGACAGTGGGATAGAGTGGTAAAGGAAAGTAGTTGGAATTTGGTACTATAGTGTATAGGTTCTTCTTGCTTGATTCCCAAAATGGAAGAAGTGATTCATACTTGGGAAGAGAAGCCCTGAAAAATTAGGTGCCGATTTTCACTAATTAATACACCATGGTCATTGCACATAGGTGCTTTCTTGATTTTGAATCTTTGGCATATGCCTTTTAAATATCTAGTGTCTACTTTGGTTTAAATTTTTTTTTTTTTCTATTTTCCTCATTTTTTTGTTAACTTATTTAGGCCTTTTAATTAAATATAATGATTAATATTTTTTCTTCGACATTTTTCATCTATTCAGGATCTTCATTGGACGAACGAGAGTGATTAATATTTCTATAAAAATATTATTGAAATTAATTTTCGATCTCATATATATATTTATTTCAGTTTATTTTGTGGTGTTTATAAATGTATATTTATTTTAATAGTTAAATGGACTTTTGTTGAGTCAATTTTGTGAATGTGGTACAACTAGTGTAAATTAGATTTTGTATCCGATCCGATGGGATTCCCTAGATTCCATATCTAATATTATTAGATTTCTTATCCAATCATACCATTGCTCAGACATTATAAACACTTTGGACAACTCCCCTCGAACATATATCGTATCATGCCTCTTTCTAGGGTTTAGATCCACACAAGGACTAACAATCCTCGTAACCCACTCTGTGCAATCTATAGGAAAAGAGTCCTTGAGCCAAGGATTGATCCATGACCTCAATCTCCCTGTAAAATTATCGTTCACCTATGAAAAAAGAATATTGAGAGTCTTTGTAAGACCTATTCTCTTCATATAATGATTTCCCTCTTCCACTTGAACATACCTTATCAGCTCGTGACTAAAAGGAGCTCCAAAAACACCACGCTTAAGGAAAATACATATGTCTTTTGCGAGACATTGTTGTTGGCTATGTATTTGAGTGCCATGTATCCCTGCGTGTTGATTATCTTCAATCTAGAACGTTTATGCAAATTTATTCCCCAAACATTTAAGTTTGAATCCCCTTTTGTGTCAAAAATGTCGTCGATGTTGTATTCCTCAACAAGATAACAAGAGCCCACATGGCAGATCTACATTCTGTAACTGGGATCTGTGACAAGAATGTTGCTACACTTTATGTAATTATGGATGCAATTGATATTTCTATCATGGTGCATGTATTCCATCCCCTGCACCATGTAGACATGAATCCTTTTGTATTTTGATCTTGCCAATTGTGGAATCTTCTTCCTCATTTATGGGTTTGATGTCTACTCTCCTAAACAAACATGCCATAGCGTTTCTCCAGTTCTGTAGCTTCATCCGGATGTAAGCAACCTAAGCTATGGGATTGAGAAGCTAGTGTATGTCATTAGAGAGGCAAGGAAATAACAAGTGGGGGTATATTTGGGGGTAAACCTCACCATCCCTTCCTGCCCAAACTACTAAATTGTTGAAGGAAGAGACATGAGAAAGAAAAAAAAAGGGAGGATTTGGGGAAAGTTTGTCCTTTAACATTTATGCCTTCTTGATAATGCCACTCCTCCCCTTGGTATACCTATTGTTGTTGCGTTTCAACCATTTGATTGAAATTTTTTGTCTTCAACGCTTCAAATACCTACTAAAAGCATTAATCCCCAACAATAATTTATTAATATTATGAGTAGAACATCCATGGGTGCTACCAATAATAGATAAACAAGGCTACAAGGCCAAAAAAAAGTACATGGAAGCTTAGGATTGAATCGTACTACTACAACAGTCCACCCCTAGCTTCAAGGGATCTCATCATGAGCAAATAAACAATTTGGGTAGTCTAGAAAATACATCTTATGGTAAGGTTTAAAAGAAATCTTGACCCATGCCTCACCCCTCAAGAATTCTCTGAGCGGAAATGGGGAGTTAGGTGAGATCAATACAGTAAATCATGATGGAGATCTCACCGGAATAGAAAAAAAGGTGGAAACTAATGAACAAAGGAAGATAACAAGAGGTAAAGTAGGTCTACTTATACCCGAGGAAGAATGAAACACACATGTCAATTGAAGAAGGATGAACTACCATCGGTAAACAAGTGTAATCTATGATTTGTGGTTGAAATGACAATCTCCCTATCCTCTACGTGTCTTCATCAACTCATTGTGTCCCGTGTAAATTCACTTTAAAAAGTCATGTGTGATGCTTAGTCATTCACATTGAGACTATTACAAGAGAAGGTCCTGCTCCCTAAAATATTCGATTTATCAATAAATAAGGCTTTCGAACTACAAAGATTTTTTTATATACATTCCTTTTCGTTTTTACTATAAAATATTTGCACTTCTTTTTCTATAATTAATTGATAAGTTTCAATGGAATAGAAGGTATTAAGTTTCTATTTTCTCTCTATTTTTTCTGTATATTTTGATAGGTAGATATTTATATTACACCTTTCATGTAACCCCTACCCATTTTCAGACAATCACAATGTTTAATAAAATTATAAATCAATTTCTAATTTTTATTTATTGTGTTAACATACTCACCATCAAGCTTATTGAGTAAAAATATATCACTTTGAAAACTATAACAACCATATTAAAGGAATTTATTCTTGATGTTTTTTGGAATAAAGTAACGTGCATTATTTTTCCTTGCCAAAACAACATTGATAATCATGGGATTATTTACGGGCGTTTGCATACCACCTATTTCTTGCCACCCACATATTCCAACTGACTCAAAACAATTTTCTAGCAATTTACTGTTTTTAGCAGTTTTTTGGTTCGCAAACTTTCGGGGCCATTTTGAGGGCTTAAACGATGTTTTTTCACGATCATGCACCTCAACGATAGTTGAAGGCTCTCATTGAGCCCCCAAAATGAATTTCCCCGTCGATATCTTTCCAACAAACTATTGTGCGCCCTAAATGGAGATCATATGCAAAAGTTACGACCCTGAGAAGTTGATGTATTAACTTACCACAACGAGGCCCACATGAATTTTGACGCTTCATCTCCTAGGGTTAGGTTTTTGGATGTCTATGGTTTTGGCATTCCTGTTTATTGTAAAAATTCCTTCAGAGCCTCATTGTACTCATCTTCTTTCGAATGATCGTGGTCGTCACATCTCTTCTTAGAGATAAGATTCCACCATTCTAGCAAGTTTGTTTCAGTCTGCATTTTACAGTTTCAACATATTTCTTATTTAATAGAAGTCCAGTTTTACTGTGTCTCTTTTGATATTCACCGTGTCTCTTTGTTAATATTATAAATCCGTGTTTTCATTTCGTTCTGCTCATAAATCTGGATCATAAATAATACCCCTAATTTCACTAAATATTGATAAATACCTCCAAAAATCCTTTTGTTGAACCCCCCTCCCAATACATTTTTCCAATAAAAGAAACCCCTATTTTTACTAAATACCCATTTTTATACACCCCAATACCTATAAACCCCTTGAGATTCCACATCTCCCCTCCAATACCTACAATATATTAACTTAATTTTTCACAATTTAAAAACCCCCTTTATGAATGAACATGATAAGGTATTGGTCAACAAGGTGAAGCCCCCGTGCTAGCATGCCCCTATATGGGCAAATGAAAATGTTGAAATAATTTAAGGATATTCTCATTTTAATAAATGATCAAAATATTGTAGTTAAAGTTATATTTTTCCATTCTACTTGAATGATTAATTAACAATAAATTAGAAACTTGTAAAAAAAGAATAAAGACTCTTAAGAAGAAAAATAAATTAAAGTAAAAATTTATCATTTCATTTTATCAATACAAAGAGTCAACTATCAACAAGTTGTAGGCCATGCAAAATAAGATATAGGGACTTTTTTATTAATACTTTTGGAAAATATTTATTTGAATAATACTAGCATTCTCTCTAAGTGGAGAATGAGAAGACTAAAGTAATGAAAAGGTGGTGTGCATAGTAATAAAAGTGTGGTGTCAAGAAAAGTAAGAAATATAATAGTAGAGAATTTTTATGTAGGTAAATTGTTGTGTTTGGAGTTTCTTTAGAATATCTTTACTCAATAATATAGAGTATAAGAACACGTGGTAAATATATTAAGAAAAAGGTTGTAATTGGAGACCAACATGAACATTGTAAGAAACAAGACGAATCCATAACATATGGAGGACAAACATATGTAGTACATAACACATAGTTATGAAGGACATTCACATATGGAATATGTAGACATGGTACTATATTTTATGCTGTTGTTGTTTTACATTGTTTGCTTTTCAAGCTTGCCTAGTTGTTGTTTTATGTTGTTTTATGCTGTTTTCTTTTCAATCTTGCCTAAGGACATTCTTGCCTAGTTGTTGTTTTATGTTGTTTGCTTTTCAAGCTTTTGTCTAGTTTGCTTTTCAAGTTTTTTGCTTTTCAAGATTTTGTGAACTGGTATTCGAGAGAACCCACGCAACGTTCAAACAATGGCAGGTGGGCCATCACAATCTTTGTTTAAAATGAATCTTGGCTACATGATTTGCTTGGGTGTGTTGTATCTCTCTTGCATATGCAATTTCTCCATTGTATTGTTGTGTGTTTTTTGGGATATCTACTTCTGCAGTTTTCTCTCCTATTTCCATGGCCATGGAGATTTTGATTGTCTATATTTTATTTTAATTTCAATCACTTCTATTGATGCTTATGATTTTATTTCATTTCGTGCTTTCTGGATGGAGGAATATGTATGTATATGTTTGTGTTGTGGAGTGTTTTTTCTCTTCATCTATGCAATGTTTTTATTGTTTCTGTTTTTGACAACTTTTGGATTTTGACATCCAACATTAATTAAGAGGGCCCGGTTGAAGATCATAATATAATGCCAGCTCTGTTGTTCAAAGAAATCCAACAAGGGAGGATGGAGTCTGTCTTTGTTGCAATATTCTCAGGTTGACATTTCTAATTGCCATTATTTGTATTTTTTCCAGTAATTGATTGCAATTCTCAAATTGAGCTTACCTTCTACAATCTTACCTCTGTCCTTATGTATTTTCCACAAACTTCATTATCCGCTATACAAAATTTTCAAATAGCAATGAGCACATTTCAATTATTTTTATCTTTGTGGCTCTAATAGGAAGAAGCTTCAAGATAGGTTATTTTTTTTTTCTCTCTATCTTCGTTGACAACTAATATCAGTGTAAAATTTCTATTCGAATTATGTTCAAACACATGGAATTATTTTATCTATACCAAATGTCAAGATCTATTAGCCCGAGATTTTAAGGTTGGGGTATGTTGTATTTTATATGTATTGTTCAATTAGCTATTATTGGTCTATCCTCAACTGATCTTTGGCAATGACATAGGTATTCTATCTAAACGTTATTTCTCAAGCGAAGTTTGGTAAACTTTTTTTTCTAGTTGATTTTATGCATAATTTTGAAGGTAGCTACTGCATGTGGATTTACCAGCTATTGACATTGGCCCGACTTTCTACATTATCTTGCATTTTAGGAAACTTTTATAACATATTGCCACACACTGTGACTAGGCAACCCAGTAAGATCAAGCTCTATATAAGGTGTGAAACTCAATTCCTATGTTTGTTCACATGGCTTCTTGGGATTGGGATGTATGGGTACACATGATAAAATAGGTATAATAGTGATGCGCGAATTTGTGAGCACACGTCAGGTATCATAGTTCAACACATAATTCATCGGACTACCTTTTTTTTCATCACCCTGTGGGACGGATATTTAATGAGACCAATAAATAAATAAAAAGTTCAAATTGAAAGAATAATGATAGTTGGTCAAAATCGATTGATGGATGGCTGGCCCAGAGGAAGGAACTCTGGCAATAATGTGTATCCCTATTCAATGATTGGTAAAATTTTGGAATTTTTTTATGTTTACAACACCGTTAGTTGTGAGTAGTATTGTGCTTTGTTTGATTCGTATTCTTTAGCTTAGATAACTAGATAGCATTTAGATGCTAGTGTTTCCATTATTTTTATTTGACGTGTTTTGAAAGCCTTACACTTCTTGAAAGTTGAATGTCTGTCAATACATTTTCATAGTTTTAAGTTTGAACTAATGGGAAAAATCAAAATCTTGATCTATGTTGTACCTTGATCGAAGAAATCTGAAACGGTCATCCACAATATATCTACTCAGACTTTATATGTTTTCATAAAGACATTTGAATTGAATTGAAAAAAACAAAGTTATTGGATTCAGATTTGGGTTTGCAAAAAACAAAGTTATTGGATTCAGATTTGGTTTATACTCAACGAAGTAAAAAATTACTACTTGACGAATGACTGTACTAAATAAAAAATATTAATATTCAAAATTTTATCAAAAATAATCTTCATGTACATCAATATAAATACAAATAATTAGATATGAAGTATTCAAGTTTTGTGATTTATTTTGCATGTAAAGTTGCAACTAGGAAAAATTACATTATGAGACAAAATACTTAAAGAACGAGACTCTTATTGGCTTGAAGAGTCCAAAAGTCATAAAACATTAACATAATGAGTCACTGTTGAGATCCTAAAATACTTAAACAATGAGGTTCTAATTGGCTAATGTGTAAATGTTGAGATCCTTGGAGATAACAATGGGGTCAAATTGGTTTTGAAGCATTTAATATGAATTCTAACTCTGAGGTCTGACTTTGTTGGATTATTGAGAGGGGGGGTGAATCAATAATAGCGTAATTATAATCCTTTTTCTTCAAATGTTATATCAATGTAGAATTCTTATCCAATAATAAGCAGTAAGAAATAAACAATCACACACATACACAGTACACCAATGTTTTACGTAGAAACCCAAATTGGGAGAAAACCACAGAATGCTTTTTCTTATATGTCTTGAAGAATTACATTCATTGGAAGCACCAAATTCCTTTGTTTTCCAGCTGCAACTGGAAGGAGGCTCCAACACCCTAGTTTCTCAGGCTACAACCTGATGGAAGCTCCAACTCCCCAATTCTTTGGCTACAACCAGAAGGAGGCTACAACCCCCAATCTTCTCTGGCTACAACTGAAAGGTGGTTACAACCACCTGTCCTTGCCCTGTCCTGCCACCCTGAAGTAGAAGTAGAATGATGGAACCACTGTCACATTATCACT
>JASDQU010505863.1:61608-71993 GCA_032191745.1 Picea mariana | reverse complement strand
TTCTTATAAAACACTTAAATAAGTACGACCAACCCAATTTTGTATTAATAATTTACATTAGTTAATAAAATTAAATTTGATTAATTTATATAAGTAACTAAAATTAAATTTGATTAATTTATATAAGTAATTTTTTTATTAAAAATATTTTTAAAAAGATACTTAAATAAGTACGACCAACCCAACATTTGTATTAATAATTTACATCAGTTAATAAAATAAAATTTGATTATTTTTTATATGTAATTTTTTTATTAAAATTATTTTTAAAAACAACAAACAAAATCATACTTAAGGATTATAAAACACTTGATTAATTTATATATGTAATTTTTTATTAAACATATTTAAAAAAACAACCAACAAAATTATAATTAAAACTTATAAAACACTTAAATAAATAAGACCAACCCAACATTAACATTTGCATTAATAATATACATCAGTTAAAGTTTACTTAATTACAAAAACTAAGTATTAATTTAAATATATTTTATTTTTTAATTACTTTTTAATCTAATTTATAAGTAGTTAGATGATTTTTGTTTTTGATAAAACTAATTTTAATTTAAAAATTGTATTTAATATTATTGAAACTTGAAAAAAAATAATGGCTTTCCCATATAATGATTCATTAGATTAAGGAAGTCTAATTTTCCACTTGAAGGAGAAATTCTTCGATCCATAGGGTTGTTTTCCTTAACAAATAATTTTTTTATAAAATTTCATAAATTTCAATATTATCAAAAAATATCTATTAATTTAAATATTTTAAAATAATTTTTGGTTGGAAATTTTATATAAGATTTTAATTTTACAATTAATAAAATAATTTAATTTTATAAAAAATAATTATATTTTAAAAAAAAAATTTAAAAATTTAATTAATATTTATAATATATATATTTTTTAAAGTTAAAATGTATTATATTACTTATTATAGAAATTCACATATAAGCATATTGTTTATTGAGACTTGGGTTGTCCTTAAAAATAATCCAACATTAGAAAGTCTTGTTAAGGATCAAAATATAATATAAAATAATATAAAAGTTGATTAAAATAGATACATTCCCTAGTATACACTTTGGCCATTAAAATATCCATTTTACTGTAAAATAAATATTAAAACTTAAACCAAAATAGACCTCCATCTATTTCCCATTACAAATAAGACCTCCGTATACCAAGGATGGTATGTCCAACCATACTCATCTAGCTGAGATAGGGTTCCTTAATACTCCTTGGATGGGACAACTCTCTTATCTTACAATTTGCATTGAATTTATCAACCATTTAAAATGAAATCTATGTATGGTACAAGTTTTATACAAATATTTATTTTCAATCATGTGTAACTTTTAATTTTATTTGTAACTTTTAATTTTATTTATTTGGTAGAGGTAATTTGAGTTTTTAATGGTTTTGGTTTTTTAAATTTAATTTAATGAAAATAAAATCAGTTAATTTTAATAAAAAAATTAGAAAATAATAATGTTTTTATATTTTTTTATAAATTATTATTTTTAAATATAATGGTAATGTTTATATATATATATAATTTTGAAAAATATAAATTAATATTTAAATATATTTATAAAATATTTTAAAAATTTTAAAATATTGTCTTAAATATAATAAAAAATATTCTATCACTTAAAAAGTTATAAACATTATATATATTTACTTAATTTGTAAACAATTTCTAAAATATCAAAGTCTAAAATTTTTCATAGTTGGGAGTATTATTATTTTGAATGTAAAAATACGAACAATTAACATACTTCACAAAAGAGATTTTATAATTAATTACTTACAAAATATTATATTTGTTTTAAATGTACTTTATACATAAATACATTATTTATCTTAAATATACTTTATACATAAATACATTAATATCATGATGTTTGTAGATATTGTTCTCTTATCTTAAATTCACTTTATAAGTAAATCATATTGGAATCATGGTACTTATAGACTTTGTTCCTTTTGATAATAAGTTTATTCAACATAAAAGAAAATGTTTCATAGAAAAAAATATAAATTTAAATTATTGATATTGAATTATTTTGATTTTGAAAGTATTTTTTTCCTAGATATTGTTGTTCAACAAGTTTATTCAACATAGAATAAAATGTTTCATAGAAAAAATATAAACAAAAATTATTAATATTGAATTATTTTGATTTTAAAATTAATTTTTTTTTTAAATATCTTTCATAAATAAATTAAAATAGAATTATAATATCCTTAGATATTATTTTCTTATTTATTTTAAATGCATTTTGTAAGTAATTATTTTCTTATTTGCTTTAAATGCACTTTAGAAGTAAATAACATTGAAATCATATAATTTGAAATATCCAAAAGAATTCTAACATATCCAAATGAATGGAGATAGACAATTTTTAGATCAATTTTACAAAGGCATCCATAATGTCATCTAATTTAGCATCTATTAAATTTGTTCATATGTAATACAAACCCTAACTCTAATATAATTTTAGATTGTTTCTATCATTTTAATCATGTATTAATTATTTTCAAAAATCACCTTTTGGATTCCATTCCATTAGCACCATGAGAAGCCTCCATTCATCTTCCATTAGTACCATTTAGAAACCTCTAGAGTGATAAAAGTAAAATGATAGGTAAAATCAAACACAATGAATCCAACATTATTTTTTACTCTCCATGCAGGTACCCATAGTAAAGAAAAAAACTATCCACCCATAAATAAAACTCACATGAGTAAAGAAAAATCAAGAAAAAACTAACATTATTTTTAACCATTCACTTAAGCTTCACACCAAACATAGTCCACTATAAATTTAATCACAATAAAATGTAATTGTTTCTAATCACCTAATAGCCAACACAATAATTTCTTAATATGACAAAGTAAATGTGAAAAAATAAACACATAAACTTATTCCTTTATAAAATAAAGTTAATGGTTGAAAACACTTATTGAGGACCAAGAATATTCTATTCATATTTAATTTGTCCATAAAAAACTTATTAAAGATTAAAAACCTATGAAATGTGCCAATTTCCAATAAATATACACCTATCTACGTAGATATTGTTCTTAATAATAGGAAACTTATTCAATTAAGAAAAAAATGTTTCATAGAAAACAAAAATGTTAAAATGGTTAATGTTAACTATTTGGAAGTACCTTGGCTAAACATAGCCCCCTTTTCAGAATATGTTTTCCATTTTCCTTAAGGCAACGTATGTTTTTTGTTGATGATATGATCTTAGGAATATAAGAGAATGCTCTTCTGGCTAGATGGAGCTTGGTCACTTTTTTTTTTTCATATTCCAGTACGAAGAGCAAATCCACGTTGGAAAACTTAGTGAGCAGACTTAATAGTGGAGGTAAATCTCACTGATTGCATGGTATATTTTTTTCCTAATTAAAGAAGAATCAATTTTAGTTAAGACAAGCTTTTGCTATTTTAATTTAGTGGCGCACACATGCTATTGAGAAGCACAGAACAAGCCAAGAAAATCTAGGAAAAAAATTCCCTAAACATATGCTAAGTTTTAAAGCAGAGACTCGCAAACAAATTTGAACAAAACCTTCCTAAAAATATGTTAAATTTTAAAGAAAAAACTCAAAAATAAATTTGAACAAAGCCTTCCATGAAAATATGTTAAATTTTAGAAAGAACTCAGAAATAAGGAAGTAGTTTGAGAACATGACCACTCTAGGGCATCACATGCAACATTTTGATGCTAAATAAAATATCCTCTTAAATTTTAGAAGAGACTGAAGAAGCCAGAACCTAAATGATTGTTAAATAAAATATGCTCTTAAATTTTAGAAGAGACTGAAGAAGCCAGAACCTAAATCACATAATTGTTCCCATCTTCTGTTAAAAAAAATCACACAATTGTTCCCAACATCTAAGAGGCTAACTTATGCACAAAAAAAATGACTAATTGAGGAAATGGTAAGCAGTTTTGCAATAAAGCTCATTCTCAGGCTTATTTACCACCGAGCAGAGCATGATATTGATTTATAGCAAGATTTTAAAACATGAAAGCTTATCATAGAGCTAGTTAAAATTTTCAGTAAAAACAAAATGAGGGGTAATATATGGTGATAAACTTCAATGCTCTAAAACTGAACCAATGATTCAATACAAACTCTCACCGAGGTTGCATTGCATAATTCAAACAATCGCAAACCTTAAAAAACAATGCGTTCTTCAAGATGTTTTGCTAATGAGACTTTGTCTCGCATTAATATACATGATGTATGAGAAATAGTTGTAAAACATGTCTGATGCCATCTACAGTTTGCGATAGTTCCACTTACAAGCCACCTTCATATTAGACCATGCAAAATTTATTTTGCACAAAGCATGATCACCTGCTCCAAAGTATCTCACCCGAACTTTGCGTTACGGCATGCACAACCCAAGTAACTGAATTTTTGTACAAGAGTTTCAACTTCAAGTTCTATCTATCTAAGATCTTCTCATCAAAGAATATGTATGGTTATCACAAGCAAGAATATGTATATTTTGCTCAAAAAGTTTCAACTTGTAGTAGCTATATAGAAATATGGTTTTCTTCCAATATTTTTTCTGCATGCTAAACTTTTTTAAATAATAATTTGCACGTTTTACATATAAAACACTAAAACTAGGTAATAACGTTTGAATAAAAAAGTAAGTAAACGAGGTTAAGTACACTATGTTGTTGGTTTTACATAAAATAAAGATATGCTACTAAGAGATGTTCCTTGTTATTGGGCATCTAGTTTCTATTTTGAACTATCCTTTTAATCATAACTAAAAGAAGGGACTTACTGCTCAACAATTCTCCTTATGATAGAGATTGTTTCTGATAGATATTGGAAGTTTCAATTAGATAACTTATATTTGGTGTTTCTATATTTTCCTCAAACAAAGTTTTGGTTTGTTTTGGCAAAGATGTGTAGAGTATGTGATATTAAGAATAAAGTTGAAGAAATTGTCAATATTGTAGGGAGGCTTTGGAAAAAGTGTTCAGTGTATGTTGGTTTTCTCTAAATTTTGCCTCAAAATATTATGCAAAACAAATTCATCAAAATTGAAAATTCAAATCATAATGATTTAAGACATGTTTTACAGTTACCTTGCATAAAGAAAAACACTTATTAAACAAACACATGGAAAAGAATGAAAAAAAAAAGTATGATACAGAATAATCCAAGGTTTTCCTTAATTCACAAGGAATGGATTATGCACATAATTTAAGGAACGGATGAAGATTTACAAATCTACTCGCTAAACAATTATACAAGCAATATTATATATATATATATATATATATATATATATATATATATATATATTGACATGATATATTAATTTTTTTTTTAATTTTTATCATAATTTTTGTAATCATTCTTCATATATTAATATTTTTTTATTGAAATAAAATTTTGTACACCAAATAAAATATAAGGTAATATTTTAAGAATATGAATATTGTTCAAATTTGATTGACTTAAATTTTTAAAAATTCTGATTAACTATTATAAATTTTATTTTTTTTTCATCTGAATAAGATAATATAAATTTGCATGAATTCATAATTTTTTAGTTGATTATTCTTAAAATTAATAAGTGTCACACACTTAATATGTTTAATATCAAGTACTTATTACACATTTAATATTTCGAAATGAAAATGATATATTATTTAATATATTTAATAAGACATTGTTTTTCAATGTTATGTTATTTAATAAGTTATTGTTTCAATCAAAATTTTATTAAAATCTATCTACTCAATAGATATAAAATATATATAATAATTTTGGTTTCAATGAAAAAAATAATAATAATAAAACCATAAAAACATTAATATGTTTAATATCAAATACTTATTACACATTTAATACTTCGAAATGAAAATGTTATATTATTTAATAAGATATTGTTTTTCAATGTTATGTTATTTAATAAGTTATTGTTTTAATCAAAATTTTATTAAAATTTATGTACTCAATAGATATAAAAATATATATAATAATTTTGGTTTCAATGAAAAAAATAATAATAATAATACCATAAAAACATTAATATGTTTAATATCAAGTACTTATTACACATTTAATACTTCTAAATGAAAATGTTATATTATTTAATATATTTAATAAGACATTGTTTTTCAATATTATGTTATTTAATAAGTTATTGTTTCAATCAAAATTTTATTAAAATCTATGTACTCAATAGATATAAAAATATATATAATAATTTTGGTTTTAATGAAAAAAAATAATAATAAAAACACCATAAAAACATTTTATTATTAAAATGCCATCGTACCATTTAAGTGTCATTTAATTTTTAAGTGTCATTTAATTTTGATATTTTAAATAAAAAAAAAATTAATGAAAGATATATAATTAGAAGGCACAAGAATAAAAATCTATGTACTCAATAGATATAAAAATATATATAATAATTTTGGTTTCAATGAAAAAAATAATAATAAAAACACCATAAAAACATTTTATTATTAAAATGCCATCGTACCATTTAAGTGTCATTTAATTTTTGAGTGTCATTTAATTTTGATACTTTAAATAAAAAAAGTTTTTTAATGGAAGATATATAATTAGAAGGCACAAGATATCTCAATCTAGAATAACTAATTTTTATCAATATTATTCATGTGCATATTATTTGTTGGAATATAGAAATGACTTCTTCCATTTACTTGCTATTAGTTCAATTTTTTATTTTTATTTTTAGTATGAGTTCAGTTTTTATTTTAATTTCCAATATTTCATATAGACAATAAGAAATATTTTTATAGAAAGAAATCAACAATTTTTTTTGGTAATATCATGTACATTAACACCATTTCTTTGTCAAACATTTATTTCTAATAAATATTTCTTGTCCTCTAAAATTCCTATGATTAGATTTTTTCACCATCATTAATGAAATACCATTCCATTCCATAGCCATGCCACATTTCCATCCCTTACTATGCTAGCTTCACCACATCCATTGTTATCAACTATAGTGGAAAGATCATCTCAACTATTTCAACATCTCAACTACCGGAAGATGGTTGGAACAGTCAAATTGGAAGAGTAAAATATAGAAGAATAGCTAAGGAGTCTATACATTTGAGAATAACAGTCCTATATAGAGAAAGGATTGCAACCTAAGAAAACTGTTGAGGCTTACATGTTGTCAGGTAAATCTTGAAGGATGTCACTATCTATTTATTTCATTCTGATAATTAATGTATTTTAATCTACAAACTTTTCATATATTTTTCCATATATTCACATACTGTTGCAAGTCTCTCATATTCATGGTTGTTGGAAATAGTAATTGTAAGTTGGTGAGATCTTCACGTCTCTACCGATTTGTTTGTAAGTCAATTTTTCAATAGCCGAATTGTCAGTCAAACAGTATGACAATTTGTAAGTGCAAAGTCGCACATTTACTCAAATGTTAGTCGGTAAGTAAGAAGCTATAAATGGATATGATATCTATCTTCTCGAGTTCATATAAGTAGTTCAAGTGTCAATCGTATTAATGATAGTGTGACATCCCCCAAAATAAATTAATTTTGAATTCGAAAATTGTTAGGAATATTATTTTGCTTTTGGTAAATTTGAATTTGGAAATTTTTTTCCATTTATGGCAATTTGTAATTAATTATTATGATTGTTGGACAGAGATCTAATCTAACCCAACTAACTATTTGACTATGACACTTGTATAAAAACATAATATTTTATATTTATTGCAGGAGGACAAATGGAACAACCATGTTAAAATCAGCTGACCATGACTCCATGAGTGGGGAACATGTTGGATGACCATGGCTCCATGAGTGGGGAACATGTTGGAACTACCTCAGGGCTAATTATTACAAGTGGCAAATCAGAGATTTGGCCATTGGCATCCCCTGAAAATCAGGGATTTAGAAAGCTGCGAAAAATCCCAAGAGAGACCTAGGCAAAATAATGGTTTTGATAAATAGCATATGGGAGGAGGCAGGATGTTGCCTAGTATGCTGGGGGAAGAGACTATTGTACCCTTGTTGTTATGAACACTACTGATTGAGTGTGAGGAAAGCGGAGACTACTGAAACTGAAAGACATTGCTAAGGAGGAGTTTCCGAGTTAGTCCTCATGGACTCATGGTCAAGCTAGGGGGTGAACTAGGCAAGTGATTTGGCTGTCATGTTCTACGGTTGGGAGGAACGTGGTTGTTCCCTTTGTCTTCTCACGAATTGGTTCAAATATGTTAATCTTCTTTTTGAATGAGTGTATATATATACATATGATGTGATGTACTTGTTAAATCTGAACTGAAATAATTTCCGGAGGAACGTGGTTGTTCCCTTTATCTTCTCACGAATTGGTTCAAATATGTTAATCTTCTTTTTGAATGAGTGTATATATATATATATATATATATATATATATATATATATATGATGTGATGTACTTGTTAAATCTGAACTGAAATAATTTCCTTCTCTGTTTTGAATGAGTGTATATATGATGTGATGTACTTGTTAAATCTGAACTGAAATAATTTCCTTTTGAATGAGTGTATATATGTATTTGATGTAATGCATTTGTTGGGGGTTAAAATGTAATGATTTTTTCCATGGATGGAATCTGTTCGTTTGGATGAAGTTTATAGAAAACGATCAAATTTTCTTAAATTGTCCCTTCTGTAATTAAATTGCTAGATAGAATTATCTATGTGAACTAGACTTAAGAAAGAATAGATCTATCTGCAGGTGTTTGTTTATTCCTGTAATTGAAATTCTAGGCTGAACTATCTATATAGAATTGGATGTGTACCAAAACTGTATATACATATATAAGTTTGCATGTATATATATAGTTAAAATCCAGAAAAATCCATGCCACTTAGTTGAGATCTCCTTTCTCGTATAACATAGAGGGAGGAGGAATATGAGGCACTATGGACCCTACGGATTATATATATATATATATTACATATTACATATAGATTTATTCATGTACATATATAGTCATATGGATCTAATTACAGTTGGTTCGCTGCGTAGGTTTTTGAAACGAAATTAAAAGGACTGCAACCGAAACTCTCTTATACAGGAAATCCTTTGTCAGAGTAGATAAGAAACCAAGTTTTTATATATAAATTATTCGGAAAACGGACTGAATATCTTATGCCTTCTCTTTTGACACATAATTACGATCATAGTTTGCATGGTAAGGCAGTGTACCATCGTAAACTATCGCGACAGTCTTAAGAAAGATAGACGAACAATCTTAACAGTTGTATATAGTACCCTATGGCACCATCAAAGAATGACCACATACATATGATTACATGTACATAAGCAGAGACACTTCAGGTATAATTACCATAATTGTAAACTCTTAGACCCAGACTTATCTAACTACCCAATGCACAGATCTAATACACACCTAACAGTGTAGCTTTAGACAATTCGCATACACAGAGGTAGTATAAATCAAGAATAGACGTGAATATAGTTCGGAATAAAGTAGGTAGCCGTCTCAATATTACAACTCTGGTTGAATGTAAATACCAAAAAGAAATTATACAGCCAGCATTCTTATTCTTCCGAGAACCTTCGATAATAAAGCCTGAAGGTAAGGTTACAGGAATAAAAGAACAAATAACTTTTACCCGCGATGTCCTTTAAAATTTTCTCAATGTCAAAGAAAAATTTATGAATCGTCTTTCCATTTCATTAATATCAAAATAAGACTTAGTAAGAGAAATATGACTTGGCTATTTCGGCCAAACTTGTAGTTTTACAGTCGACCCTCGTATTGGCCTTGAAATTAAATAATAGAAGCATAAAACGAACAATCTCTACCACAGAGAGTTAATCTTTTTATTTCCTGAGTCGCCTAAGCTTCTTTAAAGGGGCATAACAGAACCAGAATACCTCTTAAGCTGATGATGGAGGTTGACCTCCATGTATTCTCATGGCCGAAAACCCCTTCACACATTTTTTTCGACGAAACAATTACAACTCGTTCAAACAGAAATAAGAAGATTTAATAAAATAGGAAAGCATAGCCGAAGAAATTCTTAACTTCAATTGGAAGGGAATTTGACACCCTTCCCTGTTGCGACAAACTATGTATTGTCCAGACTGAAAGGGGAGGAGGAGCCCAAATCTCTTTGATGGGTACCCTCGCAAAACAAAGGGACCCACCATTAGCGATAAGAATCAATGAATGACCAAAGAAAGAACAGAACAGAGTACAAATATACGAATGCTGGAACATAACCAAATTTCATAATAACCAGGACAAATATACCAATGTTGGAACATAACCAAATTGTATAATAAGAAGGACAAATATA
>JASDQU010505863.1:47875-61400 GCA_032191745.1 Picea mariana | reverse complement strand
TAGAACCCGATCAACTTTAATTTCAGCTAGAGTACAAGCCTTGCTTAAGGGTTAGGCCGACTATTATTTTCTAGAAGACTCTCAAACAAGGAAAAATTACACTCTTATGAATTTATCGAGAAGTATTGGGAGAACAGTGATAGACTAATTAAAAACCCTTTCCTTTTCCCGACCCTAATAGAAATAACTTGCCAGAGAGATTCCAGTATCTTAAAAAGTATGTATAGCATATAGGAATGTGTAAGACCCTAATCAAATAAGCTTCTGACTACCTTTCCGACAAAGCACAGCATGGATTAAGTAACGAAAAGAACGACGAATGCAGGAGGAGAGAAAGAAGGGCCTACGAGCAAGACAATACTGGTAGGAAATGCGTTGGAAGAGAATACTGTAACAAGACGAAAAAGAACCTATAGTAAAATTATATAGTCGGATAGCTAATTACTGAAAGTAGGAGTAATCTGGGAGGTTCTCCAGGTCACCTTACCTCCGCATAGAGTAAGGTCATGAAATAGAGGAAAATGCAGAACTCAGAATAGGTTTACACAAAAATGACAATGAACCTCGGTTGTACCCTAAGAAACGCATACTGATTGTGGTGAGTATAACGAGAAATTGCGCCATGTGACAACAGTGATTTGGCATGCTTGGGTTAGATGAGGGTATATGGTGACTCTTGTTTCTCATCCACCTCCATTTAATGGCTGGTCAGAGCCTTAATTCTGACTGTCAACACCTTCAGTCCCATTCAATATATTTACGAGGACAAGTATGGATCTCCTCAAACCCCATTACTACTAGTCTAGTTAGTGCCGGTGGTTGGACTTAGTTAAGTCCGGTAAGGATTAATCCACTGCCAGCTTAGGTTTCACTTCCAACTAGGAGCTTTATTGGGTTACGAAGGCTCTCAGTCGACCAAAGAAATTCCTCCAAGTCTGTGGTCACCTATACAAAATCCAACCCAATAAATTCAGCGATAGAGAAAATATTTTGTTTTCCCCCTTTCTATGTTTTATGAAGTTCCTCGGGGTCTTGAAGTTTAGGCATGCGCGCGCATATGGAAGTGGATTTTAAAGAGGAGGTTGAAATCTTAAGTCCTAGGCCTATGTCTATTTCCATATCATTACAAAGTATAAACATTTAACCACTTACAAAGATGAGTATGACTTAAATAAAAGTTGAAGAGTAAACACTAGACTATGGTTCTATAATATTAGGAAAGAGAAATTTGAATACACAGGGTATCACAGTTTTAAACATCAAGGTTATTCCTCTTATTGTAAATCTAACATACAGACTTAGAACTTAATACTCTTAGAATAAAAATAAAAATTATGACGAAATTTAGGTATATTACATATGGTATCAAAGCCAAGGTTACAATACTTGGACCTTGAACAGGGCCATGTGATTTACTTAGCACATAATTCTTTTTATGGAAGACTAACAAACTTTTACTATTACAAAAAAAAAAAATCTTTTATGTTTTGGTGTTAATCATGGCAGCACAGGATGACGTAGAAAATAGACTTGATGGGAATCCAGAACAAGTGCATCCTGAAAATCAGAGACAGAATAGTGACGGAAGCTCACCTATTGAAGTTCTGGAAACAATGAGTAATCTCATTGTTGAACTACAAGTTTTCAAAGACGATAATGAAAAACTGAAGAAAGCACAGCAGGAACAACACGAAATAAATGAAGTCATGCTGTGCAGTATAGTGACAAAGAAAATCCCAAAGGACGATAATAATGAAGAAGAGGTCAGCAAAAGGGCCTCCAAGAATTTTGTGCCAGAAGTAGAAAAAGGGGACAGTTTGTCTAAAGGCACGCCTTCAGTTGAGGACAAAACTAAAGCAGACAGAAAAAGAAAACAAGTAGACCACCTTGAAGGAGAATTTAAGAAGATTAAATCAGCTACCTTTGATGGAGAATCCAGAATAGGAGAAGAAGCTGAGGCATGGTTATTGGACATCAAAAAATACTTTCAGATATATAACTATTCCAGCAATATGAAGGTCAAAATGGCCATTTACAATCTAAAAGGGAAGGCCATCATGTGGTGGCAAGATCTGAAATTGGCCAAGGGCCTAAAGGAGAAACATATGGAATGGTCTGACTTTAAGAAATACTTCAAGAAACAGTACCTATCTGAAAGCTACTATGAAAGGAAAATGAAATAAATTTATGAGTTACGAATTGGACAGATGACGATGGAGGACCTTATAAACAAATTCCTGGAATTACTAAGGTTTTTACCTTACATTCAGGAGGACAAGGTAAAAATCCAGTGAATCTTAAGTTGTTTACCGCAGTCCTACAGGGATAGAATTGAGTTTGACAACCCCAAATCCTTGAGTGAAGCATTTGAAAAAGTATGAATGTGCTACGACTAGTACAAACAGCGGGTAGAGTTTCCCAAAGCTTGGAAGGATAAGAAACAAAACCGAATGAACCAGAAGAAGAAGGGATACCAGACAGCTCCTTATCGGAATGCAGCAAAAAGATTTCTGAGAAAGGATTTTCACTCCAACCATTCGAATATGAAAGGCAGCGGAAAACCGATAAATCAGGGGATGAACAAGTTTGGGGACAGCCCCTGCGAACCATTAAATTGTTGGGAATGTGGAGAACCTCATCTAAGGAGGAAATTTCCACGTTTAATTTCAACAAATAGAACTATTGTTCATAATTTGCAGGAAGCCTCGACAGTGGGTGATGTGGGCAGAAGCCTGCATTGGATAAATGCAACCATAGATGGTCGGCAAGCTGACCACCAGTCCTTTGTGATAAAAATCGAAGGTAAAATCAATAACACTCAAATTTATGTTTTAATTGGCCCTGGAGCTACGTT
This sequence comes from Picea mariana, assembly GCA_032191745.1. Lineage (NCBI taxonomy): Eukaryota > Viridiplantae > Streptophyta > Pinopsida > Pinales > Pinaceae > Picea > Picea mariana. The sequence continues at coordinate 58,546 of JASDQU010505863.1, read as the reverse complement.
AAGTTATATTACTCCTGGTATAGTAGAGTTAAATAAACTTAAGAAACCGAAGCACACAAAATCATGGCTGGTACAACTAGCTACAGGAACAAAAAGGAAAGTAGTTGACTTTATTTTTTATTTCAAGTTCAGCTTAGATGGTCAAAACATAAGAAAAAATATGAACATCCTACCACTAGGATCTTATGATATGATTATCGGAATGGATTGGTTGGAAAAGCACAAAGTAGTACTAGATTGTTATACAAAGACACTTAAGTATATAGATACAAATGACACTACTAGGACAATCCAAGGTATACAAAAACCAATATTAGCTAGACAAGTTTCAGTGATGCAATTCAAGAAATGTATGAGAAAGGGATGCCAATTTTATGCCATCCAAGTAACAAACCTGTTATAAAAAAAGGATAAACCCAACTTGGAAGTCCTTGTTGTTTTACGTGAATTCAGAGACATGTTCATCCATGAAATACCTGAATTACCCCCTAGGAGGGAAGTAGATTTTTCTATAGACCTACTATCGGGATCAACCCCTATCTCTAAAGCACCTTACTAGATGAGCTTGCCGGAATTGACAAAGATAAAAATTCAGCTGTAGGAATTATTGGACAAAGAATATATCAGACCGAGTGCCAAAATTATCTTTATAGCTAAGTATCTTTGTATAACAGTCTAGTACTGCTTTGTGTTGTTCCAACCAATCCATCCCAATAATCATATCATAAGATCCTAGTGGTAGGATGTTTAGATTGGTCCTTATCTTTTGACCATCTAAGTTGAACTCAAGATCAGAAATAAAGTCAACTACTTTCCTTTTAGTGCCTATTACTCATTGTACAAGCCATGATTTTGTGTGCTTCAGTTTCTTAAGTTTATTCGACTCTACTACATCGAGAGTAATATAACTTAACATAGCTCCAGGGTCAATTAAAACAAAAATTCGAGTGTCATTGATTTTACCTTCGATTTCTACCACTGAGGACTAGTGGTCAGCTTGTCGACCATCTATGGTTGCATTTATCCGATGCAGACTTCTGCCCATGTCTCCCACTGTCGAGGCTTCATGAAAATTGTGAACATCAGTTCTTTTTGTTTCAATTAAACGTGGATAGTTCCTCCTTAGATGAGGCTCTCCTCACTCCCAACAATTTAATGGCTCGTAGGAGTTGTCCCCAAACTTCTTCGTTCCCAGGTTTACCGATTTTCCGCTACCTTGCGTATTCAGATAATTGGAGTGAAAATCCTTCCTTGGGAAAATTTTTGTTGCATTCCGATAAGGAGTTGGCTGGTATCCCTTCTTCCGCTGGTTCATTAGATCTTTCTTCTTATCCTTCCAGGTCTTGGGAAACTCTGACCACTATTTATACTAGTCATAGCACATTCGTGCTTTCCTTAATACCTCACTCAAGGATTTGGGGCTGTCAAACTCAATTATGTCCTGGTAGGCCTGTGGTAAACAACTTAAGAATCGCTGGATTTTTACCTTATCCTCCCAGATGTACGGTACGAACCTTAGTAGCTCCAGAAATTTATTTATAAGGTCCTCCATCGTCATCTGTATGAGTCGTAACTCATAAAATTATTTCATCTTCCTTTCATAATAGCTTTCAGAAAGGTATTGTTTCTTGAAATACTTCTTAAAGTTGGACCATTCCAATTGTTTCTCCTTTAGGCCCTTGGCCAATTTCAGGTCCTGCCACCAAATACTGGTCTTCCCCTTCAGATTGTAGATGGCCATTATGACCTTCATGTTGTTGGAATAGTTGTAGATCTGGAAGTATTTTTTTATGTCCAACAACCATGCCTCAGCTTCTTCTCCTGTCCTGGATTCTCCATCAAAGGTAGCTGGTTTAATCTTTTAAATTCTCCTTCAAGGTGGTCTACTTGTTTTCTTTTTCTGTCTATTATAGTTTTGTCCTCAGCTGAAGGTGTCCCTTCAGATGAACTATCTCCTTTTTCTGTTTCCGGTCTAGAATTCTTGGAGGCCCTTTTGCTGACTTCTTCGTCATGGTTATTGTCTTTTGGAATTTTCTTGGTTACTATACTACACAACAGGACTTCATTTATCTCTTGTTGTTCCTGTTGTGCTTTCTTCAATTTTTCAATGTCGACCTTGAAAACCTGTAGTTCAACAATAAGATTCCTCATTGTTTCCAACACCTACGTGGGTGAGCTTCCATCACTATTCTATCTTGGATCTCCCGGAGGTCCTTTCTGTGGATTTCCTTCCATTCTGATTTCTGCACCCTCCTAAGCTGCCACAATTTACAAAAAACAGAAAGGACTTTCTGTTTGAAATTATAAGATTTATTAGTTTTACATACGTTGGAATGTATACTAAGTAGCTAATGTGGCCCTATTCAGGCCCAGTGTTGTAGCTTTTGCTCTGATACCATATTTAATGTACCTCAAATTCACCATAAAAAAAAAGTTCTATGACATAATTCAATTTTGTTTAAGCTTTAGAATTTAAGAGAAGGTAAGATACATTTATGTCCATAATGACATTATTACACCAGTCTAGTTTACTTCGAACGGAAAATCTTATGTGGATAAATTATTTCGATAATTCTATCACTTTCCTTAAATTTCAAACTACTCCAACATACTTATATGTATATAGGAAATATCTAAACTTAGGTCGAAGGAACCCTTAAGGTTCAGAGAAAGGATCTTGATGCACCGAGTTTAACCTCTGGGTGGTCGCGCAAGTGAGCAGCTGAAACGAACGGTGGAGACACTTCGGGGAAAAGTGTTGAAATCCCGAGAGCCATAGGATCACACAAAATTACGAGGGATTTAAGTGCTTAGAAGCACCCCAGGAGAGGAGCTGCATGAACGGTGGAAACACTTCGTGGAAGAAGTGTCGAAGTTGAGAGAGTCATTGGATCTTGCAAAGCAGCTAGGAGATTAAGGCCGACTATCTTCTAACACTCTAAGGCATTGAATTTCGCTATTGCAGAGTTCGGGTTTTGGAGCGGCAAGTGATTTTGGAGTCGCTGCATCGTGAACTCCCGGTTCGCGAAATTGCAGAATGATCGACACTGTTCATCGTGGTGAGTGGTCAAGGTTCGGGGAAAATCCTACAAGGTTGTGGATCGTCGATCCAATGGGATCGTGGTCATCGGTTCAAGAGGAATCTGGACCGTTGATCTCTCAAGGGAGAGATTTTGGCATTTCGGGGTCTGAGAGTTCAAAGGACCTAGAACAGGAGGAACGCTTCCATCGTGATTCCCCAAATCATGAAAATCTGGTAGCACTTTGACGTTAAGTGCATGGTCACAGAATGGTGGTCACGTGGACGGAGGCTAAGGGTGATCCAGAACCGTTAAGACCCTTTCGATGTTTCGACAACCGGGAGTTGGAAGGACAAGGAGTCTAGGATTGTCAAAGTAATCAGTTCTGCACATTTAATTATGCTTTTAATTGCAAGGTTGTATCTTCATGACTGTTAGAAAAGTAGGTATTTTGACTGTCTTCTATGTGCGTGTATAAAGGCGTATATTATCATTCTTACTGTAGGGAGTTCGCTTTAACTCTCCATTAACATCTGTACTTATTTCCACCTATAAGTATGTACATACTTATAGCTTTTTCTAAATATATGCAGAGCGATTCACTGTCATAGGTATAGTTTCATCTTGATTCTGGTTTAATAATTGGAAAGCTCAGTTCTAATGAACTTCAAATTTATCATAAGAAAAAAAAAAAATTGGTACATTATTCACTAATTATCCAAAGTTTATCATCTCGTATGATGGGTACTTACATTTCCTTTTGGCTTGGAGTAACCCTTTGTCATACTAACTTAACACATAAGAGAGGTTCCATCGAATATAGGCATTTTCCTAACTCCTATATCTTACTATATAGATATTATTACTTACATGTATTCCCCATACACTAGGATTTGAATTTCAGTTTCCCTAAATAAGAGAGTTAGGCTATTTGGACTTTGCATGCAAGTTTATAACCCTGAGATGAATTGTTTGTACTCCTACCTAGCTGTGTCGACATTAGAAATCAAATCCCAATGGAATACATACCAGGAATGGGCTAAGGATATTAATGGTGATTTATGAGTGGTTATCAATGTGTTTTCTCTGATGGTTTTGTTTTAGTTATGATACAATCTATCTCCACCATAAAAAAATTAACCCCGACCAGTCCCACATCAATCACTACATAGCTAAACTAACTACCCCTCCTCGTCCTATTGGTGTAACGGAAGGAACACTTCAAAGACAAAAGTATAGCGACCGATTAGTTTCACTAGACAGTCATGGTTTTACTGTTGTTTAACTTCGTATCTTCAACATTTAAGGGAGGCAGGTGTACCTGTCAGGAGGTGTTAAGGTTTTGTCTTGGAATTAATTAGGGTCTTACTAACCTCAGTCCCGATGACTCTTCCTCTTGTTCTTCCCAATCCTGATGCGCCAAATTTGCCCTAGCACATGGCTTGTACCTCCCGTGTTGTCAAGGGTGGTACCCATCTCTCTTAGGTTTTGGCGGTCTCATTTCTTCCCTTGTGACTCTGAAGGAGAGGGTTCTGAATTACGAATTGTTCCACAGGGAAGTGCTACCGCCTCTGCAGCCATCCTTGGTGAAGTCAACAGCAACATCCGACTACCTGGTAAGTTTCTAATGGAATTATTGTATCTTAAGTTCGAAACCAAAGGGTTCATGGTGTGGGTTATGAAAATATTTACTTCATGTAGTTTGGTTTGGATTCTATGCATTTTCTCCCTTCATTCTAACATCGACTGTAGAAGAGGTTGTTACCAAGAATCACTGCTCTTTACCACTGTGAACCTAAAGTCCTATTTTGCGTCCATTGTTTGTGTCCCGTGGGATTCTTTCGGTTCTTTTTGTTTTACTCTATGACTAGTAACTATTTTGGGAGTCACTTTTGTGTAGCACAAAAGGGTTTATTCTTACGTCGTGTAGAGGTTCTAGGAGAATAAAAGGTCAATCGTATCTGTTCTCCTCTGTGATTGATGCATTTTATTTGTAGTAAAGTGGTGGTCTACCGGTAATTTATCTCTTATTGAGTTGGGGTACTTCCTCGAGAACTTATATTGTCTATATGTATGATGTCATTCCTTACGTTCTTCATTTTTGTTCGTATAGGGTTTTTGTTTATAAAAGATTGAACTTCTTGATTTGCAATGCTATTTCCTCTTTCAAAGTATTTGTTTAATTCTGTGACAAAAATGGGTATCTTTGTATTAATGGTGGGACTCTGCTTGTTGCAAGGGTACCCACCGAAAGTTCCAGACACCATTCTCCCCTCGGCCAGGGCCGATTACAAAACTAGGCATGGCAACTGGAGGTCGCGGTGTTTTTGGCCCTTAAGTTAAGTAGTCCGGCATAGTTGTGGTTATCAAACTATACTTTCGATTTTATAATTTAAAGTTCTATTCTATACTTTACTAATGTTTTCGTGTGATGGCCGAATGTAGGGATGCCCACTTCACGGCGCAGGTACCGGCCTCTTCTCAACGTGACAAAGGTACTCGGGTTCCAAAAAAAATGTGGCTCTCAACTCACTTCTTAAATCAACCATGGAGGTCATGATTTTGTTCGTAGCTTTCTGTTGTTAGAAGTAACATCACTTATGCACCGATTTTCTGTGCCAGATATCTAAGGAGTTAAATCCCGTTTTGTTTTTGTTAAAGATCCATTTAAGGCTATATATATATATATATATATATATATAGTCAAGTTTCATGTAGGAAAAGACTTATAACCCAAATACTAGAAATGGTGAAATAGCTCTAAGTTTACTTGTTTGGGAAACTCTTATATATGTTAAGCTTAGTAATGGAGGGACATTATTTTCTATTTGGAAAAAGCTTATCCTCAATGTTTTGTACATTACTTATGTAATTTAAAGGTATTCAAAAATCTTTAAACAGTTATAATAGCCATCATCATTGGACTTTGTTGATGTCTGTATGGATAGTCTCTTGTTATCGAAATTGTTTATTTGGAATCTACCCCACGGGGGATTGTTCGAAGGTGGGGTTTCACATTCCAAATCTCTGCGTTTATTTTTGTAGAACTCTTGTCCTTCGATAGATTGTATCCTCCGAATTGATTGTATTACTCTGTAGTTTTTTTAAATATCTTTCTGTAAAATGCGAAGCAATTGTTTGATAGATATTCTAAATGGTAATGCCACAGCCATAAAATTCTTGGTTTCTCTCTGCGCACAACATATGTAAGAGGTGTCAAACGTTGATGATGTATCAGTGAAATCATTGATTTTCTTTCTGTAGTATGATACTAGCATGATTATATCGTCCAATTTAGGGTAGTCTTACTCCTTGGATTATGGTCATTCCCATATGCTTCATCATTCTAGACTATATATGTGAATTTTGTTTCTTTTTTTTTTGGAATTAAATTACAGAATGAAATATATATATGCTTATAATAGTTCTGTTCGTTCATTGATACATATTCAATTCTGTTTAAAGTTTGATTTTCGGAAATAATTCCACAATTAAATCCTACAGTCTATTTACTAAATTCGATGAGGATATCATATGTTTTTATTTACATACAAGTTTTAATTCCATAGTAGAGGATTCCTTAGGGGATGATTCCAGAATTTATGTGTAACTATTCGATAGTTAAGAGGACTGTATAATTCATGAATTTGAACAGCCTTTGTCTAGGTTATTGCATGCATACCAACTTTAAGGATCCCACTATATCAACAACCATTTCATCCAACAGAGGCAGAATACTGAAATTTAGATATAGAAAAAGACTTACAGCAATTATACGATCATTAAAACAGATACTATAACACATTTCCATTAGCTATAACATGTACAGTACATCCAATATAAAATCATTCAGATAGATAGGGATTAGAGTATCATATCTGAACAAACTTGCAGGGAAAACAAAGGGAATAGCCACGTTCCTCCCAACCGTAGAACCAAGCAGCCACGATCACTTGCCCGATTCACCCCCTAGCCTGACCATGAGTCCATAAGGGAGAACTTGGAAATCCCTCTATAGCACTGTCCTTCAATTAAGTAATTCCCTTTGCCTCACACTCCTCCAGTGTTCATAACAACAAATGGGAAATAGGGAATCAATAGTCTCTTTCCCAGCATACTTGGCAGCGTCCTGCCTCCTCACATATGCCTATTTGTTATTTGCCTAGGTCTTTTTCCCTCCCTTGGGAATTTTTGCAATTTCCTAAATCCCTGATTTTTAGGGGCTGCCAATGGCCAAATCACTAATTTTCCACTTGTAAAAATCAGCCTAGGGGTAGTTCCAACATGTTCCTCACTCATGGAGTCATGGTCAGCTACTTTTAACATGGTTGTTCCATTTGTCCTCCTGCAATCAATATAAAATATTCTATTTTTAAACAAGTGTCATTGTCAAATAGTTAGTTGGGTCAAGTCAGATCTCTGCCCAACAATCATAATAATTTATTACAATTAACAAATTTGAAATTCGGAATTGCCATAAATGGAAAAAAAATTCCAAATTCGAATTTACTAAAAACGGAAATAAATTTCCAGCAATTTAAATTTTCAAAATATTTTTATTTTGGGGGATGTCACATCCTTTCCCCCTTCAATAAAACATTGTCCTCAGTGTTCGTTCCTTTCTTGGAATAATATTGGATGATATTTCCACAAATATCCCTCCAATTCCCAAGTGGCCTCCTCAGGGCTAAAGTGCTTCCATTGCACCTTTACCTCAGCGAAAACTCTATTTTGAAGTGTTATTTCTCTCCGGTCCAGAATGCGTAGGGGTTCCACCTGGAATTCTCCTTCGATTTCCACCTGTACCAGGCTCCAATCAATCATATGAGTAGGGTCGTGAACATATTTTTTCAAGAAAGAAACATTAAATACATTATGAATTCTTATATTCGCTGGCAGTGCAAGTTGATATGCTACGGGTCCAATTCGAGATAGTATCTCGAAGGGCCCACAGAACCTGGGTGACAACTTTGCATAGTTTTCTAGCTTCAACGAGCTTTTTCTGGCTTTGACCTTCAAATACACATGGTCTCCCGCTTGAAACTCTAAGTGTCTTCTTTTCTGATCTCCATATCTCTTATGTCTGTACTATGCTTCCTTCAAGTTTTGTTGTACCTTTCTTACCATGTTCTCCATTTCTTGGAGCATCTCTGGTCCAACCATGAGTCTGTCAGTTGGGTAATCCCAACTAATTGGAGTCGTACACTTTCTGTCGTACATTACTTCGAAAGGGCTCAACTTTGTTGAAGTTTGGTACCCATTGTTATATGCAAATTCTACCAAGTGTATATAATCCTCCCACTTGTTTGGTTTTGTTCTTACGTACATGTAGAGCATATCCTCTATGATTTGGTTTGTCCTTTCAGTTTTTCCATCCATTTGTGGATGATAACTTGTATTGAAATTCAAGTTGGTATTGAGCCCTGCAAACAATTCCTTCCAAAAGTTGGATGTGAATTTTACATCTCTATCTTAAATCACCATTTTAGGAATACCATGCAGTCTAAAGATTTCTTTCATGAATATTTCAGCAATGTTTATAGCTTTAAAAGTAGACTTTACAGGAATAAAGTGTGCAAACTTATTGAGTTTATCGATTACAACCATGATAGAGTCATTATGTTTCTGAGTTTTAGGCAAACCTATTATAAAGTCAAGTGATATCATCTCCCATTTCCATTCTAGTACTGGTAATGGTTGTAATAGGCCAGTTGGATGTTGGTGCTCGGCCTTAACCTGCTGACAATCTTGGCACCTAGCCAAGTATTCTATTGTTTTTCCCTTCATATTAGGCCAATAAAATAGTTTCCTAAGTGTTGTTATCATTTTCTGGTAACCTGGGTGGCCAGAATACGATTTCTTATGCACTTTGTCCAAGATTGTTATTTTTAACCCTGCCGAATCTGGTATGTAAAGTCTGTTTTTAAATCGTAGCAGTCCCTTCTCGTTGATACTTAGATCTGGTTTATCTGAGTTCACGGTATTATTCAGTAATTCTACCATTATTTAGTATATTTTTCGTCTTCAATACCTGTCGTCCTTATTCTTTCTTCCAGATCACTTTCTGCCCTGCTAATATTCATCTCAAATAACCCATGGATTCTTCTACTTAAAGTGTCTGCTACTTTATTTTCCTTGCCCTTGATATGTCTGACCTCGAAGTCGAATTTGCTCAAGAAGGCTAACCACCTTGCTTTCCTTGCGTTAATATCTGGTTGTTCAAACAGATATTTCACCCCGCTATTGTCCGTTAATAATAAGAATCTTCTCCCCATTATGTAGTGTCACCACATCTTTAAGGCGTGTATTACTGCTACCAATTCTAAGTCATGAGTGATGTAATTTCACTCGTGTTCTTTTAATTTTTGGAACTCATAACAAATAATGTGTCCTTCCTGAGTTAGGACACCACCTAGCCCTTCTTTACTTGCATCAACACATACGGTGAAGTCTTTATCTGGGTCTGCTACTTTCAATATGGGTGTCGTTGTCAATAATTCCTTTAGTTTGTTGAAGTTGTCTTGACATTTCTCTGACCATTTAAACCTGGTTCCTTTCTTTTGTAATGATGTGATAGGGTAGGCTATCTTGGAAAACCCTTCTATAAACCTGTGGTAATATCCGGTGATTCCCATGAACAACCATATATTCGCTACATCTTTAGGTACCGACCATTCCATAATGGCTTTCATCTTTTCCGGGTCTACGGCAATGCCCTCTGCTGAAATTACATGTCCAAGATATTGTATTTCTTTCTGATAGAAGTCACACTTGTCGAAATTGGCGTATAGTTTGTGCTTCCTTAACGTTTGCATAACTATTCTTAAGTGTTCCTCATGTTCCTCCTCCGTCTTTGAATAGACCAAGATATTGTCAATGAATACTACCACGAAATTGTGCAAGTACTCATTGAAAATACTATTCATTAGGCACATAAACGTGGCTGGGGCGTTAGTGATTCCGAAAGGTATGACTACAAACTCATAGTGTCCACATCTTGTCTGAAATGTTGTTTTGTTTATGTCCTCATATTTTATCTGAACTTGATGATAACTGGATCGTAAATCCAATTTTGAAAAGATCTTGCCCCCCCCTACTTGATCGAACAAATCATTTATCCTTGGTAAGGGGTATTTATTCTTAATAGTCATTTTGTTTAGTTGTCTATAATTGATACATAATCTTAGAGTACCTTCCTTCTTTTTCACAAAGAGGACTGGTGCTCCCCAAGGTGAGACACTCAGTCTGATATACTCTTTGTCCAACAATTCCTATAATTGTATTTTTAATTTTGTCAGTTCTGGTAGACTCATCTGGTAAGACACCTTCGAGATAGGGGCAGAACTAGGTAAGAGATCTATGGAGAAGTCTATTTTCCTTCTAGGGGGTAATTTTGGTATCTCATCCACAAACATGTCTCTGAAATCACGTAGGACAGCAAAGTATTCCAACTTTGGCTTATCCTCCTTTTCTGCTAGATTCATCACTTGGATGGCATAAACTTGACATCCCTTTCTCACACATTTCTTTAGTTGCATCGCTGAAATTTGTCCGACTAATATTGGTTTTGGTATACCTTGGGTTGTCCTGGTAGTGCCAAAATCATCTTTATAGCTAAGTATTTTTGTATAACAATTTAATATTTCTTTGT
>JASDQU010505863.1:5574-19721 GCA_032191745.1 Picea mariana | reverse complement strand
TATGATTAACACCGCAATACCTCTATTTTATTTAGCTTGAATTCCTACCATATATATATATATATATATTCTCAGATACATGTAAGCATACACAGGCACTTCCTCTAGAAGTATATCTGCACTTAAGGTTTATTTGAAACCTATAACAAACTTTAATAATTCTTTATGCCTGATTATACATATTTCCACCTTCATACTTATACACGTATAGTCCTAATAGCAATCAATAGATAGGACTTACATTTACTTTACTAGTTCGACTCAGTAAGCATATTCACATGAATAAATAACTTATCACAGATTCATCTCATTCCTGTCAGCTAATACACAGTAAAATATTTATCAAGAGAATAGGTAGAGGAACATATCTGAAATCGATGACGGAACACAAATGGAATAGCCAAGTTCCACCCAATCGTAGAACAAAACAATCAAATTACTTGCTTCATTCACCCCCTAGACTGACCATGAGTCCATTATGGATAATTGAAATGATCCTCTTCTACTACAGTCCTCCTTTCAGATTATAAAATCCCCTTGCCTCACACTAAAACAATTTTCATAACAACAAGTGATATCCTCTCTCCAACATACTAAGCAACGTCCTACCTCCTCCCATATGTTGTATATCCTGAGCATCTTATGCCTAGGTCTTTTTTCCTCCTTGGGAATTTTCGTATATTTACAAATCCCTAATTTTTAGGGTTGCTAGTGGTCAAATTCCTCATTTTCCAGTTGTAAAATTCATCCCTGAGGTAACTCAACTCTGTTCCCCACTCATGGAATCATGGTCAGTTGTTTTCAACTTGGTTGTTCCATTTGTCCTTCAACAATTAATATATAGAAATATTTTGTCAGATCCTCATTGTTACGACAACAACTCTAATAACAGATGCAAAAAAAAAATTCTTTTTTTTTTTTTTTTTTTTGTTTAAGGTGTGTGCGCGCGTGTAAAAAGGGAACAGACATACTTGACTCTACGTCCCACCCGATGACTAACATGATGCAACCACGATGATCACAACAAAAAGAACAAGGCGCACAACAAGTTTCTGCATGCAATGAACGACCAAGGACATAAGGCGCACAACAAGTGACTGCACGACCCAAGACATAAGGCGCACAATGAAAACATTTATCGACATATTGGGTTATGCACAGTACGAACACAGAGGGCAGAATCCATGGTAATAGATTGTACTATTTCTGCACAGGAAAGCAGGGCGTTTAATCTTAGCCCTCTGCTCCGAAGAGAGAGGAGGTCAGATAGGCTCCTGGCCAACTGCTCAGGCATAAACTAGTAATCTCCGTCAGGTGTGTCACAAGAGTGGAAACCCTGCCTTTAAAGGGCCCAAGACTCTTGATACGGCATGGGATTATTTACACAGAAAAATCACACACACAGACATATACGCTAAGGCTACAAGGAGGTGTCTATACCCCGCCCGACACCAGCAGAACACGCAATGAAATACAACCAAGTACTACAAATCAAGGACAACCAAGACCTCTATGGGAGATTCAAGTCAGAAGGATTTCGACATCGTCCAACACTATTGAGACTCAATGACCTTCATCATAGACCCACTTCTCCACTTATTTCATTAAGCGACGAGTTATCCAACCCTACCTTAGAATAATGTCAATTTAAGTAATGGTAACCCCACTTACCCAATCGTAAATAATCCATGATATTCAGTTCAAGGCCTTGCATTATGGGTGTCGTCTTAACGACAAATTCATTAGTATTACTAAAAAAAAAAAAAATTTGCCATTAAATTTTATACTACCGCAACTTGCAACTGAAAGACAGTCGACTACCTAGCATATTAACAGCACCTGCTTTATCTCTATTTTATATTGCAATCAAGTACTACCTTTACGCATTACCTACATATAATTAAATGATATTATTCTGCACATATTACCATAACCGTAGATTACAGCAAGGTAACAATGCCATCACATCCATTAGCTTCAGCATTAAATGTTCATTCCATAATCATTACCCTAAAGAAATACTAATACTAGCATTACATTATCATCTGCATACAATCAGCATTACTTTGCATTAATTGTTACTCTAAACTCGTGATAACATCAACATGAAAACATTTCACTATATTATATTTGGCATTATATCACATTGCTTTGCCTTACATTCTTCCACATTACATTTCATGTTACAATGACCTTGCAATAAATTACAATTACATTACCTCTAATTTGTTATTAAATAACAATAAACTGTACTAACATTTTATTGTATTAAGCTGCAATAACAGTACCTCAAACAATTTGACATTACTTTTTTTTTTCTATTCTAATAATCAGCAACAGAATATAATAATTAAATTACGTTCTTGCATCCAACACTAGCATTCATTGATGTATGATGCAATAATAGAGCTCCAACCAGAATCAACGTTATGCTAGTTATCATAATAAAGTGTAATTATAATCACCACATGATTACAGTCCAGTGGCATTCGCTGCTGATTAAAATATCGAGCACTACAGCTATAATTCAGAACCATTAAATTTTATTGACAATTCCCTTATGTTGTATTCCTATCAACTCATCATGTATATTATAGATACATAGAACCACCGTTACCCTATATTTATCAATGACAATAAACTGGCAACTTTATCCTTCCTTGTTACATTAACTAAATATAAACATTACATGATTTAAAAACAAGAGTTCCAGACCATACTCTCACGCATTACATTAGCTAGTTACAGTCATGGGCATTGGGCCTTAATATCACGTTTCAGATTAGAATAACAGGGGACGGAAAAACAGAACTATTCCTTTAACAAACATATAACCAGACAGCTGTATTAACCGTTGCATTCAATGGAATATAATAATTGTCCATATTTATGGAAAGACGAGCAGATATGGTTCAATAATGATAATATTTTAACTAAGACAGCTGCAACCGGACCCCACTCCCTTTTCGTTTAACACACGGTACATTGACACCTAGTTAAGTTACAATGCAGTCTGTATCATCAGTAGAATATCAGAATGTCAAGGTTTTTTTTTTTTTAAACGAGAATATGACTGTCAAGATTTGGGAAAAGAGAACAAAACTTTTTCAGACAATAAGATTCGAACACAGGGGCAGAATATCACTACACTCAGCAAAATTACAGCAATGATGAAAAACGAAATGCCAACGATTTTACAGGAACGAACATCATTACCCTCAGCGAAATCCAGCCACAATAAAAACGCAATGCCAACGGTTTTACAGGAACGCAATAATGGAAAAAGCGAAATGCCAAGCGTTTGATAGGAACGGATCATCATTTCCCTCAGCGAATTGTAGCAACGAATAAAAACGCAATGCCAAACGATTATACAGAAATGCAATAATGAAAAACGAAGTGCCAAACAATTTTAGAGGAACGAAATATTGAAAAACAAAATGCCAACGATTTTAAAACCTTCTGGATCAATAAACAAACAATAGCGTTCGAATTGCCAGAATGGATCAGAAACTTTTGGGTCAATAAACAAAAATGAAAGGCATTCAAATGGCCCAACGAAACAGAGTTTTCCTATCAAAACAGAGGTAAAACATTCACAACGGTTACCCATGCGCCCTCCCAGTGCCCCCATGTATCCACAGCTATGCNCCATACAATTTCAGCCAAAGATCAGAAAAATCCCATCCTGAATGCTGACCCAAAAATACAGGTAATCATAAGGGCAAAGGCATAAGGCATAAATCATCCTTTAAGAGGGTGCAGGGACGAAAAGCAGAGAAGGACTTATCCGGCGATCGAATGCACAACAAGGAACCTCACAATTACTTGAGATCAAGGTTATCACACACCAGGGAGAGAGACAATCAACCGTAAATAAAATCCAACACAGATCGAAGTTAAGAATTCAACCATCTAGATTACCCACACACATGCAGATCTAAACATACATCCAAATGCATTCTACTCTACCAGAAGTAAAAATCATATTGTTGCCTTTTTCTTGCCTTAGATGACATCTCGTGCTCCGTGTCGCTTCCCGTGCTCCGTGTCGCTCCCGCTCACCGACCGTAGAGACCTCACCGGTACCTCCCAGCCAATCGCTAGGGGTACTCTGCTTCCCCCTTAGCCCCCCGAGCCGCAAAGGGGCCACACAGGATCCAGAAATAAGACTAGCTTCTCAGCTCGCCTCCAAGGCTGAGCTACCACTCCAATATAGCTGATAAATTCCCAACTCCTCACAAGCAAACAGTCAAGCCACAATCCGGCAGCGTAACATTACACTAACCGTTCCCCCCTTTCTTCCTCATCTTCCCTTTTCTTTATAGAAATTGGAGACCCACCTACTTTCCTAATTCACTTTTAATTTAATTTTTAAAGAAAATCTTCTAAAAAAATTCTTTGTCGTCCAAGTGTCATTCATCCCCCATGTTTCTCCAAAATTATTTTCCTTAAATTTATTAAAAGACTCAACTCCCTCACCCCCCCTAAAGTCGCTCCTAAAATTACTCCTAAGTGTTCCTAGATCCCCTTACATGCTTTTAATAACTTTCCCTAAAAGAAGTTGCTATTTTAGTTCATTATAGAAAGTTATTAATTGTTGATTCCTTTTTGCTTTTTTTACCCTATGTCCCCCACTTTCCTTTAATATGTTTCATTTATTACTAGTTTCCCTATTTCTATTATTTATTCATTCCCCCCCCCCTTTTTTTTTAAAACCAAAAAGATAGATGCGCTAATTAATCCTTTCATTATATTTTTAAATTCATTACTTTTGTACTCTCACACGTTTTTAAATTTTTATTCCTTTTTCCAATTAAAATCACGTATTTTAATTAATTTATTCCCTCTCTTCACTTTACCCCCTTTAATTTTAAGAAGACTTTAATAAACACTTAGGAGGGTTTTAGTTTACGCCCTTATGTTTATTTTTGTAAGATCTTTTCTTAGGGCTTATCAAAATTTTATCTTAGAGATGTTTTAAATTTAGGTTTAGATTTGAACTGGGCGACAATTAATTAGGGGAGTCGTTTTGAGGATTTCTTCAGGTGTTAAGGTCTTAGGGTCATCTAGGTTGTCTCATCATCATCATCAATGCGACGTGCCCTTCAGGACACACTACGTTCTCCAAGGGTGCCACTCGCCTCGTTTGCTTCTGTTGCACGACGTGCCCTTCAGGATGCACCACATGCTCCAAGGGTGCCACTCGCCAACTTGTGTTTCCTTTGCGCGACATGCCCTTCAGGATGCACCACGTGCTCCAAGGGTGCCACTCGCCGACTTGACTGATTGGTAGACATCTATAACCCCTGGAGTCAACACTCCGCCAGGTGAACTTGTGGGAGACTAAGGGCTCTAAGGAATAAGGCCCCCGCTTTATTGCGCGCCCTTTAGAATCATCGTGAGCGACTATCGTAGTCTACCCTCACGGCATCATGGATCCTCTCGAACTAGGTAGTCGTTAACCTACAGTTCAAGCCACGGCGGGAGTGCTAGTAGGTTGTGGCAGGGCTACTGTCCACTCCTCTCCCTCAACCTCTCTGGAAATTGTGTGTGGCCCCCTTACTCCATATGTGAGTCTGGTCAGCAAGCTATCGTCAGCCTGCATCATCAACCATCATGTCAGATCATGTCAACAACATATCATCAAATCAATAACTATCATGGTAAATAAATCAACTCAAGTAGCACACTCCCTGACTCAATCCGGAGTCCAAGGGTTCCGTCGATGCCTCTGCATCCTCCAGGTCAAAAACCCTGCACACTCAATAAAACTGAGTCAATAGCACCTGTTTATATCAAAGAAGTAAAACATCATGTCATCTATCATGATGCAACATCATCAAGGATAAATGTTTTATCATCATAAAAATCCAGATCACTTGCGAGCAAGTGTCCTCAAAGAATAAGTTTTGTAAGTGCACCAGAGCGGGATGTTACATATTTTTATTTTACATGTGTCATAGTCAAAGAGTTGGTTGGGAAAATCAAATCTTTGCCCAAAAATCACAAATAATTAATTAAAAATAATGAAATTCCAAATTTGAATTTGTCATAAATGGCAATAATTTTCCAAATAAGAATTCTCAAAAAAACAGAAATTTATTCCTAAGTGCATACAGAATTTAATAATTAATTATTTTTGGGTATATTACATGTATGAGACAATTTTTTAATAAATTCAATGTTGGAAGACAAGTGGAACAACCCTGTTAAAAATAGTTGACCATGACTCCATGAGTGGAGAACATGTTTGAGTTACCTCAAGGCTAAGTTTTACAAGTGGAAGAAGTGGAATTTGACCACTAGCAACCCCTAAAAATCATGGATTTGTAAAGCTGTGAATTTCCCTGAGGAGGGAATGAAAGACCCAGACACCAGAATGTATATATTTACAACATATGTGGGAGGCAGTATATTTCTTAGTATGTTGGGAAGAGAAAGTTGTTTGTTTTTATGAACATTGTTAGTGTGAGGCAAAGTATTTTCTGATCTGTGGATGGTGACTATAGATAAGGAGGATCATTCAGTTTTCCCTTATGGACTCGTGGTCAGGCTAGGGGGTGAGCAGGACAAGTGATCTTGGTTGTCTTTTTCTAGGTTTGGTGGAACTTGGTTGTTCCATTTTTGTTCCATCATCAGGTTTCAAATATGTATCTCAGCTTGTATTCCTTTGATAATATTGTATTTATGGTTATTTTAATTGTTATTAATATGTTGACTGTTTATACATAAGTGAAATTAGTTCTTAAGGGAATGTATAACCATGTTATACTATGTCTTATCATAGTTAAATGATTCAAGAAATATTGTTTATTTGAAATATGATGGTTGTACACATATATTTAAATATATATGTCCTTGTGCTTAAAGAAAAATAGCATATCTATGTTTATGTCCCTATTGGCCATTGAATATGTGTGTGTGTGTGTGTGTGTGCATAAATAAATTAGTATATCTATGTTTATGTGCCTATTGGCCATTGAATATACATATTTTTTAATTGTTATTCAAATCTGTACATAGACAAACACTGCAGAGAATAGATAGAAAGAATAATAGTCTAAATAAATTTATTACCACAGAAAGATAGTGATACATTATACATCAAACTATCTTGCAAAAGTAACCAATGTGTTCAATCAATCTTTTTTCAAACATTACAGTTGGAGTGTCATAGACAAAAACAAAACTCCACAACCTCTTGTACTGTAAACAGAGATTTAAGGGCATGCATAGGTCGTTCAAAGATGGACATGGAACTTGAATACCTTTTATGGTAATATTCTTCCTTCACCTGAGCGTATCGATCTTCCCAACCTACAAGATAATTAAAGAAAGGGTTTAGTAACTTCTTAAGAATTTAAATTCTTGTGAAATTAAATAAAAATAAATCAAGGACATAACTTATCTTTGGCCACGATGAAATCAAATCACCTTCGCTCCTTATGAGGAAATATATCCATGATCTAGGAGGAGGAGAAGTAGACCCATAACTAGCTAATGGGTACACTCGCAAAGAAGAAGGGGGCCATCATTAATTCCAGTGTCCATATATAAACTTTCACATAAGTAATTTAAAGAAAAGAATGACGATAATTAAAATATTTGTTGTTACAGTGTTCCTGTACATATTCTCTAAGGAAATCTTAAATAGCTAAATACAGAGAATAGAGTTATAGAGGAAAACATAATATTATAATCATTAAGGAAAACGTATGTTTTGACATAATAGAAGAAACAACAAGTCATTTCCCCCCTTATAGAAAAGAACGATAACAGTATAGGCTATGGGAGAAATATAACCATAAACTTGGATTTTGGGAAAAGACTTGTTCAAATATGAAGGGATTTCATGGTTGCGAGGGTAAAAACCTAGCTTAGATAAATAGTTCATAAAATAAAAAACTAGTTTCTTTTACACACATGAAAAATTAACAATGGCAGAGGTAACAACCCTCATGAACTAACCTAGATTATCAGAGAAGATAATCCATGGGATGCTTACTATAATTGCAAAGAAAACTAATAGGAAGAGCAACACCATAAGGAAAAGACCCTAAACAGTAGAAGAACCCCTTTAAAAACTGACGAAGGAGGGTATAGCATACTCATCGTGCCTATGGAGACCCTTCACAAATGCCATGATAGAGTCAAACATCGTAATAGAATTGAAAGATTCGAGTATCATAACAAAGTCGAATGTCAGGGCCAAACACGAGGATAAATGGAGGAATGACCAAAGCAAAACGAAACCTAAGAGATTATTATGAAGAGTAATGGCACCTTGAAATTCTCAGTAATGGGAGGAACGTCGGGTACGCCACCCCACCCTTTCCATGTGGAACATCTGAGGTGTCGAAGAAGCAATGGGTGGTTCAACAGTGACATGCCTAGAGAGTACCTAGGATGGTCACTCTGTCATTAATGGATGTGCCCTATCTTTAATCCTAATACCAAACATCGACCGAGGTGTAGATATGACCTAGCTTCCACCTTCTCTTTCATTTCAAAACTTGTTAATGTTGAGTGGGCAAGTAACCCAATGCTGGATCGGTAATAACTGACCATTGGTATAACTTTATACTTAGACTATATGAAATGTCATATGTTCTCTAACGTACCCCTATGGAAAGTTCTTAGTAGGGGAAATTTTACCTAGCGCGTAGACTATAGCCCACAAGGGTAAACATAGTATAGTCATAGCCTTAATCCAAGTCTCGACCTTTATGTTTTGTATATTGGTTATACATAGCATAAATTATATGGGTGACCTATATAATATGCATATTATATGAGTGATCTATGTATTATGCATTTTTTATGCATAATATATATTATATGGGTGAACTATATAACATGGATATTTTATGCATGGTGTTATCACATATAGTTTTCAAGAGGCAGAAGGTCATATAAGTTCATGGTCTGCACAGGAAGCGTCAAAGCGTTGCCTTCATACTAGTCCATTTCGGGTTTGAGGCACAAGCAGCAGGAAGTTTTAATCTTTCAAGTAGGTAGGCTCAGTTTTCAATGGTGGAGATCCCTTCTGAAGATGATTAGCGGCTCACGAGATTTTGGGAGTCCAAAATTGTACGAAGTATAGCGCAGAGAAAAATTTCTAAAGTACCAAGGCCCGAAGTGAACGCGAGCCATCAATATTAAAGTGGACAGGTGGCAGCTGGTCCCAGTGTTTGGGAAAATAAGCTTTGGGAGTTTTTAAGTAGGAAGTGTGTAAAAATTATGAAGAGTTGAAGCCCGAACTCCCAAAGAAATCATGGACCATTGATCTCAAAATCAGCCGGGATCCATTGATCTTAGTGAAAGTGCCTCCCGAAGCCCCAAAATAAGCATGAGTCGTTGATCTTGGAGAGAGCCACGTGTTGTCAGATCCATAGCTATAGGTAAAACCACAAAAGGTAAGAAAGATTTGAGTTTTGATTTTACCGGAGACCCGAAGTGGATCTCGACTGTCCAAAAATAAAATATGTGCATCGTCAGATCCATGAATCCAGGTAAAATCCCTTGAAAGCGTAGGTTTGAGTTTTGATTCTCCCGGAGCCCAGAGACCCGAAGGAGATCTCAGCTGTCAATTTAAGAGGGCGTGGCAGTCATCAATATGGACATCTAGCGCACTCGTCAGTCATGACACCTGGAACCTATTCGGAAATGACACATCAATATTGTGACACTAGGAGTTCCACGTTGAATCATCCTCTGGGAGGTATTATTGTTCAACATTAAAAATAGCACCCCCCCCCCAAGGGAACAGTTTGGCAATTTTTAAATATGGCGGGCAGTTAAGCTTGGTGGTGGCCCTAAATCTAGCAGGTGTGCCCTAGATCTCAGCTCGGGACTAGATCTACGACCACATTCCATTGCGGGGGCACAACATGCTCGGGCGATAGTTTTCTTAAGTAGTCTCGTAATGGAAACCATGGTAAGGTGAAAGTGCTATGTGGAAAAAGATCATGGATTGCGGGCCCAAAAGCGGTATGAACTTAGACCACCTTTGAGTGGCCCCATAATCACATGTTTATATGGCATCCTATATGAGAGAAGCATGTGGCTGCTCCCTAGGCTTTAACTTTCATTCAATCTTTGAGGAAAAGCAGTTAATGAAGGGTAGGTTTGAAGGTTAAAACCTCGGCTCACCCCATAAATGGAAAGTGCGAAGAATATGGAGTTGCCAACCCGTGGTACCGATGTGATCATGTTTTCCTGTAGACCCATGCTGATCTAAGATCGCGTCTGACAGAGGGATACATGCACAGTCTGATAGAAGACTGGCTAGACGCAATTCTTTGAATGTAATGATCAGATCACACTCTTGGTGGTGGTGAATTGTTCTAAGTATAAATATATAGTTTTAATATTTTGTTAAGGTCGTCAACTGGTTGAGAAGAGCTCCCTATTTTGTAATGTTTTGATTCCAAAACTGTTCTCTGGTTATGTATCGGATTTGAGACTTTCAGATTAATAGAAGTCAGCCTTTTTTCATCTCTTTGTAAAGATTGTGCTAAAACACTCGAGCATGGAGGATCCAGTCGAGGGTTGTTATGTTGTTCTAATGTAGGTTTGATTGCAGCGGTATCGCGACCAGTTTTAGTCAACTTCCTTGTGATATTTTCTCCTCTTACACTAAATGGCTTGGGCATTGGAGGATCTAGTTGAGTTGTTGTAGCTGCATTGTGATGTAGGTTTGATCATTGTATTGTTGTGACTATGTTGTTTGGACATATTTCAGTGTCTGAAGCTTGAGCTTAAGAGTGATCTTGAGTCTGAGTTTTTCTTCTCCAAGCTACGTGAAGGGTTGATGCCCATAGCAGTCTTGTCCACCTTTCTTACTAAGTCTTCCCTTTTCTCACACTTAAACTCAATTCACTGGTTGAAGTTAGTTGTGGCCCTCACTTCCATGTGCATTTCTTGTCCAGTTATTTGTTGAACATCATTCATATATTGAGTTTTTTCCATTGACCTCCACTCATATAAAACCAACATCCACCAAAAAATATGATGGGTACTGGGCTTATCCTCCCGCAATCTAAGGGTGACTCTCAGTGATAACACATGGCATAGATTATGTAATGGGAATGGGATAATGTTATAATGTTGAGTAATGTTAGTATGTGTTCGATGAAAACGCGACCTTTTTTTGTAGTCAAGTCTTATAACAATAACCATAGTAAGAAACTTGAATGCAATAGCAAGAAGACTAGATCAAATGTAAACAAGGGAGACGACTATGGTATGTTTTCATAAATAGTAGCAGTAACCACATAAATAGTGACACAAATTTATAAAGAGTATTACGTTTGTCACAACAGATTCAAAAATTTATAGTGTTTTCCCCTAATCAATTTTTTTTAATTTTAGTGAAATTTGTGCTAGGTTACATATGGTATCAGATTTGTAGGTTACAACACTTGGACCTCATGGTAGCACTAGCATTCAATTTATTTTTGTTGTTCATTGAAGAGAATCTAACAAACACATTTACTATGACAAACAGAAAACAAATTGTTTATTGTAAAAATGTCAACACTGAATGAAGAAGAAAAAAGACCTAAAGGGAATCCAGATCAGGAGCTTCCTAAATACCCTGAGCATAACAATGAAGGGAGTTCAACCACCTAGGTTTTGGAAATAATGAAAAACCTTATCATGGAAGTACAAGTGTTTACAGAAGATAATGAAAAGTTAAAGAAAGCACAAGAAGACAAGTTGGAAATAAATGAAATGCTTCTACGAAGTATAGTAACAAAGAAGAGTCCCAAGGACAGTGAAAAAGAGGAAGAGGTCAGCAAAAAGTCCTCTAAAAACTCTATTCATGAAACTGAAAAAGAGGACAGTTCCTTCGAAGACACACACATGGAAAAAAACAAAGCATCCACGGGAAGGAAAAGAAAACAAGTGGATCACCTCGAAGGTCAATTCAAGAAAATAAATCCCTCCACCTTTGACGGAAAATCAAAGACTGGGGAGGAGGCTAAATCCTGGTTCCTATACATATATAATTATTTCTAGATTTATAACTACTCTACTAATATGAAAGTTAGAATGGCCATTTACAACTTAAAAGGAAAAGAACATAGTTACCAACTTAATGAGAACTGTGACCTCAAAACGAAAACTCTGGCTAAAAAAACCCATATTTTTGCATAAAAAACATCAAAATCAACCCCCAAATCAAAAAGTGGTGCTACCAGTAGCACCATGTTTTAAAACGGGGTCAAAATTACAACATTTTTCAAACATGGGCTTTAAAACCTAGATAGTAGCTCAGAAAAACCTTAAAATCGGCACCTAAAAACAAATAAGATGTTTTTGATTTTTTTTTTCTTTTTAAAACGTTAAATTTTGAAATCATTTGAATTCGTATTTTTATCACTTTGTACCATTAAAACTAAAACCTCAAAATCAACCATCAAATTGAAAAGTACTGCTACTGGTAGCACCCATTCTAAAATTGGGGTATGAAAATGACACATTTTTATAATGTGGTAAAAGAACTCATCATTATTGTAAACAAAATCATAAAAGAAACCGTTAAATGTTTACTTTTTAAATGTTATTATCACGCAAAGCACAAGGTAATACATAATGCCATGAAAATATCACAATATACTTTAAAAATTCAATGTCACATTTTAATATTTTTTTACTTTTAATAATTAAAAAGTAAATACAAGTTACAATGAATGAAACATAAATAATTTCTTAAAAGTATTGTTATATTGACCATATTCAAAATATACGAGCTAAGAATTTTTATACGCTAACAAAATGGTGAAAACAAAGAAAAACTAGAAAGAAATGAAAAACATTTAAAATTTCCCCGGAAAACAAAAATACGTGTTTTTGTTAAAAAGAAGAGCAAAAAATCACCTCAAACTTTATATATATATATATATATATATATATATATATATATATATGAGAAAAAAAAACTGAAAAAATCAAAATTCAATAAAATATTTTAAAATAAACATCTAAAATAAAAATAAAAATAACAAAAACACTAATATTACCTAAGCTACAAATCTATTTAAATGTTTTTTTTGAAAATAGATATATAACTATATAATATAATAATAATGTTACAATATTATAATATAACATTGTTATATTATAACAATGTTATAATATAACATCGTTATAATATAACAATATTATATTATAACATGAAACTTTGTTATTAAAAAATTAAACCTTAATATAACATCGTTATAATATAACAATATTATATTATAACATGAAACTTTGTTATTAAAAAATTAAACCTTAAAGTTTCAAAACTTAAATAATCATGAAACTTTGTTTAATAATGTTACAATGTTATAATATAACATTGTTATATTATAACGATGTTATAATATAACATCGTTATAATATAACAATGTTATATTATAACAAGAAACTTTGTTATTAAAAAATTAAACCTTAAGTTCTCAAAACTTAAATAATCATGAAACTTTGCTTATGCTTATTTAATCAGAAAATTTATTCATCTAAAACATGAATTTAATTTTAAAAACTTGAATCTATGCTTATAAGTTATTCTTTGTCAATCAAACATTTTATTGATTTAAAACATTAACTGAATTTGCAAAAAATGATTTATTCAAAAGGAAATTTGATTTCAAATTTTTATTGAATTTTCAAGAAAGAAATCTCGAAAGTAAGTTTGATTTCAATTTTTGATTGAGTTTTCTAAAAAGAAATCTATTTAAAATAAAGTAAAAATTATCACATCATAGACTGTGATAAGATTCTACCTATTCTTCTATAAATTTTTCGATTTGATATTGCAAGCTATTCTCGTTTATCTATCGAAAATGGTGCCTCTGAGATTCCGGGGAGCACTAAACATATGCTTCCAGATGTTTGTCATTATGGGGTTTGTAATGGCTAGCCTGATAAACTACGACACCCAAAGACTCGACGGCTAGGGATGGCGCCTCTCTCTAGGTTTGGAAGCCATCCCGACAGGCATAATGACGATAGGATCATTGGGGCTTCCCAAAACACCCAACAACTTAGTCGAAAGAGGGCACCAAGAGAAGGTGAGGACTTTGTTAGAGAAGATCCGTGGGATTCCCGATGTTCAGGAGGAGTTCAAGGACCTATTAGAGGTGAGCGAGACG
>JASDQU010505862.1:113784-127456 GCA_032191745.1 Picea mariana | reverse complement strand
ACTGTGTTTATGGTTGCATCTCTGATATATTTCTGTTATATTACTGGATATACGCGATATCTCTGTGCATTTCTTTATTATATCTCCGCTCTCATTTCGTGCCGAAAATAATCTGGATCAATCCCATTCAATACCTCTTCCTCCTAAGGGAGGAAGAAAAAACTAGAGGAACCAAGCGCATGCATGGCAAAATGGGACACCTAGGGATCAAAACCGTAGATGGATATCCACAACACTCACCCAAGCATGCAAGGAGGAAGAAATGGAGGAAATCAAACAGTGTATCCCTACAAGAACTCGGAGCCCTACTGATAAACTCAAGTAAGATCAAAAATCTCTTTCCTAACTCCCCCCCACATGTTTAAATGAAGGTTATTACTTGGAATATAAGAGGCCTAAACAGCCCAAGAAAACAATGAATCCTTAAAAATAGACTAAGGAAGGAACAACCTGACCTTTGTTTCATTCAAGAAACAAAATGCAATCTAGGCAGAATGGAAATAATCAGTAAAAAATACTGGAGTAAGTACAAGTTGTTCGTTGTGGAAATCCAACAGATGGCGGGAGGAATACTCACCCTATGGAACCCACAATCGGTGAACCTACTCTCGACAGAAGCCACGAGACACACGTTATCTGTTAAAATGCAAGTGATAGGGAACACGGAGGAGGTCCTATGCACAAATGTGTATAGCCCCCGGGCACTGGAGGAAAAAAGGAGAATACTCCTAGACCTAGAAAATCTAAAAGAATGAACCAGCAACCTCCATTAGATTCTGGCTGGGGATTTCAACATCATTACTACTCTGGCTGAGAAAAAAGCGGGTAATCGGAGACTAGACAGGGATGTGGAAGACTTCTCAGCATTATAAGACACAATGGAGCTTGTGGACATCAAGACAAGCAATGGCCAGTTCACTTGGAATAACAAAGGACTAGCTCACCACCAAGTAGCCACAAGGCTAAACAGATTCCTAGTATCGGAATCCATCATTATGCAGAGTTTAGATTTGGAGTGCATCATCCTCCCCTGGGGGGGATCAGATCACTGGCCATTGCAAATGGAAGCAAATTTTCAGACACCACCAAAGAACGGGCCATTTATATTTGAGAAATTTTGGATCGACCACCCTATTTTCAAAGAGAACATCAAAACATGGTGGCAGGAGGAACTCCCGAACCAAAGGACAAGGATGTTCAGACTACACAAGAAACTCGAGTACATTAAAAAAAGCCTTAAGGAGTGGAACAGAGAAGTCTTCGGGAACATAGACCAAGAGAAACAAATGATCGAGGACAGAATGAGAAAGTTGTGGGAACTTTTCATTCAAGAGGGCTATACAGAGGAAAGGAAAAAAGAATAAAACCAAATGATCCAGACATGAGAAGCAAGATGTAAGCAGGAAGAGACCCTATGGTGGAAAAAATCCAGAATCAGGTGGCTTAAAGAAGGGTAGAGGAATACCAAGTTCTTTCATAGAACAACTATAGCGAGAAGATCTCATAACAAAATTTTGAAGATTAGAGATCAGGATGGGATAGAAAGAGAATCCCACCAGGACATTGAAAACACACTGGTCAAACACTTCCAGGGGATAGCCAAAGAACCCAACCAAGACAGAACCGCGGCCATCTAGAGGATAACTCAGCACATCCCCAAACTGGTCACAGAGGATCAAAATATCAGTATGTGCAAACCCATAGCAAAGGAAAAAATCGACCAAGTGGTCCAGGAGATGCCTAATGGAAAGGCTCCAGGCCCAGATGGCTTCACAGTGGAATTCTTCAAAGCCTGTTGGGATGTGGTTAAGTATGAGATATATGGTGTGGTGGAGGATTCGAGACGATCGGCCTCCATCCTGGAGGCATTAAATGCCACGATGATCACTCTAATCCCAAAAGAAAACGAAGCTAGAACTCTAGATCGCTACAGGTCGATAGCTTTGTGCAATGTGGTGTATAAGATAATTTCCAAAGTCATAGCCAATAGACTGAAACCACTCCTTCCTACACTGATTTCACAGGAATAGGCGGGCTATGTGGAAGGGAGACAGATCCTGGACAATATCCTACAAGCCCATGAGATAATCCACACTCTGAAAAGTCAGAGGAAAAGGGGGATGATAATCCAACTAGACCTGGCAAAGGATTACGAAAAAATAAACTGGCACAACGTGGCGAAGACGATGGAAGCATTTGGTTTCAACCAGCATTGGATTAAATGGATCATCAGCCTAGTTTCTACAACAATTTTTTCGTTGCTAGTGAATGGAGCCCCAGCCAAACCTTTCTATCCATCGATAGGCATAAGACAAGGGAATCTGTTATCCCCCTTCATGTTCATTCTAATGATGGAAGGGTTGAGCAGAAGTATAAAAAACGCAACGGCCGCAGGTGAAATAAAAAGCCTCAAATTGTTTGAAAATTGTTCAACCTCAACACACCAACAGTTTGTCGATGACACCTTGCTCTATGGCACACCCACAGTAAAGGAAGCTAACGCTTATAAAAAAATATTAGAAGACTTCAGAGAGGCCTCGGGGGCTAAAATCAATCACTCCAAATCCATGATATACTTTTTCAATACTAATACTGCAATTCAAAGGAACCTTGCCAACATTCTGGGGTTTGAACATAAAACACTCCCAACGAAATACCTGGGAATCCCCTTGACGGAGAGAGCATTAAGGAATGCAACGTGGGAAGAACTTATCAACAAATTGCAGGAGAGGGTAAAGAATTGGACATATAGAGCTCTAAACCTTGTCGGAAGGCTAATCCTCACTAAAACGGTCCTACAAGCAATCTCGGTGTTTATGATGTCAGTGTTTCCATCCCCCGAAAAAAGCATACTACAAAAAATAAGAGCCATCCAAAGAGACTTCCTATGGAGAGGAGCAGAGGACAAAAAGAAATGGACCAAGGTGGATTAGGATAAGGTATGTAGACCGAAGAACAAAGGAGACCTTGGATTACAAGACCCACAGGTAACCAATGAGGCCTACGGGGCAAAGCTATGGTGGAGATGGGTAAAATAAAGCTCGACGTCGTGGGCGAATCTCTGGAAAGATAAATATGTCCCAAACACCAACGACTGGGAGTGAATTCAGTTCATGGGCACAAGGGAGGGGTTAGCTATCTGAAATATCGAATGGAGAAATAAAAACTGGATCCAGAGTCATATATTTTGGGAAGTCATGAATGGTAGAACAACGAGGTTCTGGTAGGACGTGTGGCAACAGAAACCCAAAATGGAAAATTGGGACAGGGAGGAGTTCAAACAGGCGATGATCGGGCAAGGAAAAGCGATCGTCCAGCAGTACTGGAAGCAAAGGGACGGGAGTGCCAGATGGAGGATCTGGGACAAACTTAACCTACAAAATGAAGCTCAAATCGAAATGGTGACGAAAGAGGTCGAGGAGGAATTGAGGAAAAGGAAAATTGGGGTCTCGGAAGAAGATGATCAATTGAGGTGGGGCAGGAAAAATGGGGGTGAATTCAACCTAAAAGAGGCTCGGTATTACATCGTAGGCCAGGACCAGGAAAACCCGAAGCCACAATGGGAGAAGATCTGGAAGGGCCCCCAATGGCCAAAAATCAAAATGTTCAAATGGCTAGTCCTACACAAAAGAATTATGACCTCGAAGAACCTCACAAAAAGGGGTTTCATAGGTCCCTCACAGTGGCACCTTTGTGAGGTCAAAGAAGAAACAATGGATCACCTCCTCGACGAATGCATCTACACAGCCGAGATTTGGGATTGGGTGGCATGCATCTACCGCCAATCAAATACAGTCAAGAGGGATATCAGAGCGACAACCAAAGACTGGAATGAGAGGTACAGTGAAAATGAGGTGGTGAACCTGTGTTGGGGTCCGACACTGGGGATGGTCATTTGGGTGATTTGGAAAGAACGAAACAGATGCATTTTGGGGAATGAAAGCCTACTGGAAGAGCGGCTAAAGGATGCAACAGTCTCTAAAATAAGAGAAACAGTGCAGAGCCTTAAACTCAACAATGCTAAAAATCAACTTACAGACCAAGACTCCCACATTCTAAAATTTTTCTATCTGAAAGATTGGAGCTATAGCATACATGTGAGCCATGAACCGTAGATCTAGACAGGAGTCAGTACCTAGGCCCCTCCTCCGTCAGGGGTCCTCAAACTGAATTTTGACGGGGTGGCGAAAGGCAATCCGGGAGTGGCAGGTGCAGGAGGAGTAATAAGAGACAGTGAAGCCACTATCATCTGCCTGTATGATGGGAGCATAGGCAACTCAACAAACAACGCAGTGGAATTCGGAGCTCTGGAACTCAGCCTAGAAATCCTGCAAAGAGAAGGGATAACAAATACCATCGTGGAAGGTGACTCAACTCTGGTAATCAACACAACAAAGAAACTCCAAAATAGAACCTGAGTTGGCAAGGGGCAACGACATTAGCGCCTAGCGCAGTCCCTGCAAAAAATCCAGGAGCATATGAAAATCCTTAACACGGTGGAGTTTCGTTGGGTTCGTAGGACGACGAACACACCAGCGGATAGGCTAGCCAACGAGGGGGTCAACAAGGATGGCCATGAACTAGACGAGGCCTGGACTAGGATACCCAGAGGCAAACTTAGAACGAACTGCAGCCACCTAGTGACAAAAGATCATGGTGGCAGCTTCAGAATTAAGAGTCACATCGAGGAGGATGACGCGAGGCCTCTAGAACGGACGTGGGACCCAGGAGGATTATGAATGCCATAACACTTGGCCACCAATTATCATGTGGGATCATTATAGGCAGCAGGTGGGCGGACGAAAGAAAAGACGATACATCAACAAGGGTCGTGATGAAAGAAAGGTAGAACAACCAGGCAATAAGCCGAATGTGCAGAATGAATTAAGGCATGAGGAGATGATGATAACCAGGGACAATCCACCGGCCCCCAGTACAAGTACGGGGATAAGGACGGTCGGATCCCAAGCGAGTAAGGGCAGAGGTAAGTACAGAGAAAGAGGTGATACCATCATGATCAGACGAGCCTCACCAGCAAATAATAACGGGAGCGCTCACCACCTCAAGCTAATTATCGTAGGAAGTACAGGCCCGCAGCTGAGGAAACTCCATAAGAAGAAGGACAGTAGACATGAAGGCAAACAGAAGGTGCAAAGTAGTAAGGGTCATTACAGTTTCAAGACTAGAGTGGTTAAGGAAAATAGTGAAGTGAGGAATAGGAAGAATAGCCAGAGTAGGATCCTGGGTAGGCAAAGAGAAATGGTGCGACTGAAGCACACGTAAAGGAAGAGGAGCCCCCAAGGGAAGGAACTCAAGGAAAGTTCGCCGCATTTGACAAGAATGGAGCAAACGGCGAGAGAAGCGGAAAGCACCTTCCACACTCTGGTCGCACAGAAGGGGAAGGAAGCAATTAACAGGTGGGAAAAGGAAATAAAGGATGAGCGCAAAGGCAAAGAGTGGGGTGACATGGCGCTAGAAATGGACTAGGTGATGGATCTGGGGGCTACGCCTCCTAGGGATACCCTCTACCACAAAACGGTAGAGACTGCATGATTAACCAAGATGTTGATAGGGAAAGTGAAATCGGAACGGGAGGAAGCGAGACAGGAAGATAATCGTTAAATCGAGAGACCAAGACAATGTTGGACGAGATCCAGCATCGCCTCAGCAGTCTGGAAGCGAGCATCAAATTGTTAGTAGAGGTAGAGAAGGATCAAAAAATAAAGCAGGAGCGGTTGGTGGCACAGTTCCACCTTTACATGCTTTATGTCCATCACATGGACATCACGCTTATGGATGGACAAGGCGCACCAACCCAGATAAGGAAAACCCGCACTGTCTCCCCAAAGGAGGATAACAAGGGCTAAGCAAATGGAGAGAAGGAGAACCCCCAGGTGTTGTAATGACTTTTAGTTTCGGGTATTTGGAATTTGTTATTTTAATGGCAGTTATGCCCAGGCAGTGGAAGGCTAGTTTAGTTTTGTAATAGACTCTGTTTGGTTTGGAAGTTTTTGTTAGCTCTTTATCACTGTGCATCTCAAATTGGGTATGGAAGATCTGGTCTGGTTTCCATTTTTTGGCAGACCAAATACCTCCACCATGACTATCAAAACTAGCAGCAGGGACCCCTGGTCTGGTTTCCTTCTAAGCAGACCAGGATCTTTTTTTGTATCATAATTCCTACAAGTAATAAAGATTCATACACTGACTTACAAAAAAAACAGACACTTCGTCGCGTACTCACCCAAGATCTGTCTATCATACCTCCCCTGCAAAGAGGCCGGAAACAACAGTAGAAAACTCGTCCGGTTCCTGCAGGTGAATAGGACGGAAGTTTTGGCCTTGCCCGTCCGACAATCGACGGATATTTTGGCAGATCTGGTCTAAATCTTGTAGCGGAAGGGAACCGGGAATGGCAAACCCCGATGGATATTTTGGCATATCTGGCACAGTTCTGGGTCGTGAGGCGTTCTGGAAGCCATTGCACGATAGCTCAGGGCCGAGGTAAAGGGATGGACGGCGGAAGAAAACCGATCGAGTTAGGCGAAGGAATATAATGTTTATAGGCCTCCAATGGTCGTCAAAAAATTGACGGACAAAGGAATAGACGGTTTATAGGAATCCAATGGTCGTCAAAAATATGGACGGACAGGGCAAAACAAACTTAAAAGAATTAGTTTTTTTTTGGTAATCATTCCTGGACTCTGGTTATAATTTTTGGTCAAATTAATTTTTCATTATTGAAATTATATTTTTGAATGTATAAATGAATTTAGTACCCTCATAAATCCTATTACACTTATATTATGCAATTTAGATAATTGATATTTGTTATTTCAACAATTTTTATAAATTTAGATTTCAATTTTAAATAAAAATCATGGAAAATCTAAAAAATCTCAATCATGATATGTTTAAACTAATTTTAATTTTATTATAGTGCATAATATGTTTAAACTAATTTTATTATATTATAGTGTTAGATAATATAACTTTAACTAAAAACTCAATCAAAAAATAAATATTTATTTATTTAAAACAAATTATACAATTTTAAAAATATTTAAAAAGTAAAATATGCAAATCCAATCATTCATCACCAGATTTCGAGTAAAATCAAATAAAAAAGGTTATTAGATTACTGCAAAATTATCTAACAAAAGATAAAAAGATATATAAAATTCATAAAATTATCAACATATAATAGAAAAGATATAAAAAAATATCTTTTACTCTAAAAATATATTTAAAGTTTGGATATTCAACTTTACATTTAAAAAATGGTTACTTTGTATTTTTCTTGCATCCATTTAATATCAAGATAGAGTAGTTATTAAGCTATGGCAAACACAAATGCATACTTGGTATATTATTAAGAGTAAAAACAAAATGTATAATAAGAAAATTAGGATTTTATGAAAAAAATTGACAAGAAACTTATTAGAAAAAGAATGAAAATTTGTATATAAAAAATTATATTAAAAAACTAATCACACAAATTGAGAAGTAAGGGATAAAAAGCAGTGCAATCAAAAATTAGAACATGAGAATTAAGATCTCCACTAGAAATTTAACCAAAAAAATTATTAGAAAAAAAAATAATGAAAATTCTTACCTAAAATCTTAATTAGAGGTTGCTTGAATAAATCAAAAAGTTAAAAGGTGCTAGAAAATCAATATCTCAAAAATAAAATCAATAAGTCACTAAATGATGAATAACTTTAGAAAGAAAATGCAACAAAAGAAGTTAGATCAACTTATCAATAAATGATCAATTATCAATAAACAATGACCAAACTAGTTGAAATAGGGAAGTCATTAGATGTAAAAATTCAAATAGTAGAGAAATGAATCAATATAGATCCACTTAACATAAAGAATCAGAAAGATGTTTATATTGAGATGTTATCAATCAACAAATACCCAAAAGTATAGAGATATGAATGCTCCAAAAGCAAGACACAAGATACAAAGCATCACTTTGAACAAATGTAATATTTGACCTATATTTTGAAGAAGATCGATTCTAGTGCAATCTCATCTCAAAATAATAGTCATTCTTGAAATCACAATACAAAAAATAGATATTCAAGAACCCTATAAACACATAGTTCCATAGGAGATCAAACTAGGGTGGACTAACCCTTCAATAGTAAGACAATTATATTTATTACTTCAAAGATCGCACCGCCTTGTTTCTTTGACTATAACAACATCAATAACAAAGTATCATGTGAAAGCATTACAAACAAGAATGAAGACATAACATTTTATGCTTTGAGGACAAAGCATGTTTGAAGGGAGAGGTAATGGAATAAAGATAAAATGAAATAATAATAACAACTACGGGACGTAATCTAAAGGATACAACCCTTCACCTTCATTACCAATCAATACATATAAGTATACCATAACAAAGGCTCATTGTATCAATCATATCTTATATCTCATTCATTGTTCAATTATATATGATTTGTCCTATATGGATTTCAACTATGTGCCCTTATTTTGGATATTTAGTTAATGAACTATTGTTCATTACAACAAGATAATCATTCTACTCATACTCAACATGTATTAGGTAGTAGTTTATTAAAGAGAAAGTTAACTAAGACTTTGAAGACATTAACACAATCTTTATCATCATCACCAAATTGTGAAGTAGGGAAAAAATCATATCCAACAATTGGAGGGCTTTAAGGCATACTCTTGCAATTAACTACGGGGTCTATGAGAACTTATTTCAATCTCAATATTTACCTTATTTTGAATGCAAAACATCACCACATTTAGGTATGTGAACAAGAATTCCACTTTCAAAACCAGACCATCTTTGGTCATGCTTTGACAATAGATGTTAGGCAAGTATGGAATCCTTCTCTAAAAATATTATTGGCTCAATAGGGCTGCAATTGGCCTTTGCAACTTCTTAATGAACATTACTTAAATGGGAAATCCATTAATTTCTATAAGATTAAGGGAAGTAAACACACCATTCATTCTATTTCTCCATACCGCAATGACCCAGACATAAAAAGTATACACCAACAACACACAACAATCAACATGTGTCAATGAAACTACCAACAAACATGTGAATCCAACTAGCCTTAACATTGTAACTTTCTTTGAAACTACATGTAGTACCCATGTAGTACCCCTCAACATTAAATCAATTAAAAACAACAAATCAACAAAACCACCCCAAATAAAAATAAAACTACTTAAAAAATAAAAATAAAACAAAATCAAAATAAGTACTTATCATTATATCAACATCCAATATCCATAACCATTACAAGATTATATTCATTTTCATTTCTAATGAGTTCAATATTTACATTACCAATTTTAATTGTATTTTTTTTTTTACAGAAAGGAATATTTTTCCCCTGGAAATAGCAGTTGCCTTGCTATTCAATTTTGAATTAAAGGCAACTTTCCACGGCCCGAAGCCATTATAACATACTCATTATGAGCTTTATTCATGTCATTAAGGAAATTGAACCCGAGTGAAGAGGATAACAATCATTCCTCACAACCATCCAAGCTACACCCAATTGACAACTCTAATTGTACTACACATACAATTAGTCAACATATTAATAAACCCTCTCTAAACTCATTAATTTACCATGAGGTACTCTTGTTCATGTTTACCTATGCAAATATGTGGTACTCTTGTTCACGTTTACCTAGATGCAAATATGTCATAGTCTTTATGTGTACTTTGTTTCTCAAGCATTTGATGAACACTCAAGGATTCAAACCTAATGCATTAATCGAGATAATTGAAATCTAACCCACGAGGGCAATAACATAAACATATTTCGGAGGTTATTCACATGGTGATTGGAAACTCTACATCCAAAGTTAACATAATTAGCATACCCTTAGCGTTGACATACAAGCAATTAACTTCCCTATCCACAAGCTCAACTCAAGAACAATAATGGCTTTTGAAAGCATGACAAGGCATCATAATGATTATTTTCATGATGAAAATTGATTCACAACCTTTTGACCATTTTTATTTAGTTTTATTGTTAACATATAATTTAAGTTATAAACTATAATCCATCTCAATTCAAAGGTTGATAGGGATGATACGTCAACCTAAACGAATTATAACAAGAGTAACTGACATTACTAGCAACACTACATTAAGAGTATTCACAAGAATCATGCAATGTCATTTATATGGATATTTATCCATTGATTAACTACCAAATAAATACCATTTGTTAACTACCAAATAAATACCATTTGTGCAACTTAACAATTGAACTCTACTCCATACTCTTTGAACAAATACATATAACATCTATCGTAAACCTATCAATTACAAAATTACAAAATGATTGTTGTTCATTCCTTCTTAACAATTTAATTTAGTTCACAAATTACTTAAACACTTACCATCTAATCTAACACAAAGGAATCTTTTTGTTGAGAATTACTTTCAAACACTTTTCATAGGAACATATTAAACACACACAAGGTCATACCTATTAATTACAGGGCATAAATGTACAGTAATCAAACAAATCTTTACTGGAGTTGCAAGTTAAAGAAGTCGCTCTCTAAAATTGTCAAGAATGAAAACAACAACCCTAGGTATAATATTGCAAGCAAGAGTATACAGATTAATCTAACATCAATGAGATATGCTTATTACACATTAAAACCAATGAATCCTCTTCTCCCTCAATATAGTGAATCACCTACAGGATATACCTGTGAGTTCTACACGCCCCATCTGCGAGTGCCTACACCTGAAACCACTGTAGGTCACAATCACCATTTTTTTAACTCAAACTGGGAAATTTGTATTATATAAAAGCTGCATTAAGGCAACAGAATACATACAGAGGTAAAAATTCTCTCCATAGAGGAGGATATTCCAAATTTGAGGCCAGACTATGTTAGGCTTGACAATTACAATGGATTACAGATGATTGACAACCCTTACATTCAAAATTCATGACAGGATAAACCCTATAGAAAATATTGAGACAACACTGAAATTGCAAGTTCATGCAAAAATAAACTAGTGGGGGGGGGACCTGTTCTGATATTTTTCCTCTTCCATTTCTTCGTTCTAGTCCTGGGGGGTTGTTGCGCTGTGGTGAGAGACCAATTGTGGCCATGCACTAGAATTAGCATATTTTGAGCCTGCTAAGGCAATTCCCTGTTGTCCGTCGAAAGTCGGTTGAAGCATAATCTCCTCTAGCTGACTCCTGAGAGCATCAACCTCATCGTATAAAGATTGAAAGGATTTCTTGTGATGCATTGTTATCTCAAGCATAACTAAAACTTGGGACGTTAACATTCCCACTCTTCCATGTATGGAGATGACCAGCGAACACAAATATTCCAACTCTTGTTGCAGCTAGAGCAGCCTCGAATTCGTTCCTTGATGTTTGCTTTCCATACTAGAGGTCTCTTCGAAACTTTGTTGCCACCCGAGTTGATGAAGTCAATGCCAAATTTCGGAACCAGAGACGGTTATAAAGTCACTTGTTTCTTGATTTGGGGGGAGAACTATCTTTTGTTCCTATGAATCTAGCATTGAAACCCAACTGACATTTCCCATGTTGAGATTTGATGTCCGAGAGCGAGTGAATTAGATCTAGTGGGGAGGGAAGATAATGGTGCATGAGGGTAGAGGGGAGAGGACTAACGAGAGTGTGTGAGAAACCAACTCCCAAGTGGGCTGCGTGTGAACAAAAGAGGGAGCGATACGAGCTGAGAATAGCAACAAGTGGGGGGGAGGAAGGGCTCCCATCATAGCGAGGGAGAAGTACTGAGATCCAAGCAGAGTGACGTGAGGGAGGGGATAGAGGAAGTTCGAGAGGGGAGACAAAGGAAGAGCAAGGGGAAGGAAAGGACAAGGTGGAGAAGGGTGCCACAAGGGAGGTGAGGTTGGACACAGATCGAAGTGAGAGGGTTTTTGCGTGTCGAGGGAGGAGAGGGCCAATAAAAAGAGTGGGGCCCTCCATATCCAAGGACCAAGATCATATGCCAAGGTCATTAGAAAGGAGCGAAGGGGCAAGGATTAACCTAGTGCTTCCATCAATGTTCAATGTGTCTTCTCCTTTGACTCCATTATTGGTCAGTTTGTCAAGAAGAGTATTTAGATCTCGCTTATTATGTCAAGGTAACACTTGAATAAAATCCTTGAGGATACCATATATGCATCTGAAAATTGATTTAAGTATCACATCCATAGGAAGGGAGGAAAGCCTTAGATTACTTATTGTATTATTAGAGTCACCCACGACTAAGAGAATTATGATGCTTTTGGATATTGCTACGAGCAGTCCTTGCAAGAGGGTGTATGGTTTAGCCAAGTTATTAGTAGCCACCCCTAAATTCCATGAAAAAGTGGACTTGATATGTCCTATTGGGCCATATAGAACCCTTCCCGCACCTACCACCCTGGGGTTCCTATTATCACATGATTTGTACTTGTTCAAATCCCAACACAGGTAAGTCAAATATTGTGTAACTACGAGATATCCCACCACTATCACCTTAGTAGGAAATCCCCATGTTTTAGTGATGGATAAGATCCACCACGGGGGAGGCATCCTCGGTAACCTCAAGGGATCAAATAAAAAGAAATGTAGCCAAGCCTATAGCCCCCTCTAATGGTCACCCAAGTCAGATGTATATGTCTATGAAATTGAGGCAATAGTAAGTGTTCGAGTACCTGCCTAGAACAAAAAAATTGCAGCATATATATATAGTCATTTCCAAGAACCAGTATACAATATAAACCTCAAAAGATAGTAGACAATGAAAATATATGATGTTTCATACAAAGTTGCAACAAGATAACAATTTACAACATCAATTATAAATTTGTAACAACAASAAGAAAATTAGATCAAAATTTGCATGAAACTACAGTGTAAATTTAGCATAAGTCCAATAGAACAATTTCCAGCTATTCCAAATAATTTATGAGTGAGTTAAGCTAATGTTAGACTAGTGTATGCAACAAACTTAAGTAAATTATATGGTTGTAGCATTTTTTTGCAACAACAACAATAATTTTAGTAGTTTAAGTTAAGCTAGAGTTAAAAGAAGTTAGTGAAAGTCTTAGAGAATGATGTTTGAGAGTTTATTTGATCAAATTCCTTCACAAGAGCAATGATACTAATCATTTACAATAGCAATATAATGTGATTTGGGGAATAATGATAGCAATGCATAAGGAAATGGAGTAAAGTTTAAGGTGTTAGCACTTTAGGGCCTTAAACTCCAAGCCTTAAGAGAGGAATTTGATAGAGTGAAAGCACCTTTGGGCTCTAGCAAATTATTTTCCTTCCTTAGATTCTTTAAATTAATAGCAACAAGCTTCTAGAACAAAACTCCTAAAGTGATATCACTTTAGGGCTTTAGAAGATTTTTCTAGACAAGATTCTCTCAACAAATTAATGGATGAAATGCTCTAGAGAGAGGAGGAAACACCTTATGGTCCTCTCCTAGGGTTTAAACAAGTAATATGCCTTCAATATGAATAAGTAAAACATACCATAAGAATTTAGCAAATGAAATGAAATTGTATATTTTACTTACTTCACCAAGATTTAACCATGCACAAAACCCTAGTTTCAGAGAATTTCACCAAGAATAAGCCAAGAAACATCCACAAGTTGTCCTC
>JASDQU010505862.1:100606-113684 GCA_032191745.1 Picea mariana | reverse complement strand
TTTGTAATGTAATCATTAAGGGAGGGTGTTAGAATTAATGATTATGTTGAGTTGGAGATTGGTTTGAAGATTTGTAGGAGGATGTTGAGATATTCTCTCAACCTATCCCTCCAAGAGTGGAGTTAGTTGGATCAGCATCCAGCTTTATATATGTGTTTTATGCCTTGTAATTAATGGGTATGACCTTGTGTGTGTTTAATATGTTCCTATGAAAAGTGTTTAAAAGTAATTCTCAACAAAGAGATTCCTTTGTGTTAGATTAGATGACAAGTGTTTAAGTAATTTGTGAACTAAATTAAATTGTTAAGAAGGAATGAACAACAATCATTTTGTAATTGATAGGTTTACGATATATGTTGTATGTATTTGTTCAAAGAGTACGGAGTAGAGTTCAATTGTTAAGTTGCACAAATGGTATTTATTTGGTAGTTAACAAATGGCATTTATTTGGTAGTTAATCAATGGATAAATATCCATATAAATGACATTGCATGATTCTTGTGAATACTCTTAATGTAGTGTTGCTAGTAATGTCAGTTACTCTTGTTATAATTGGCTTAGGTTGACGTATCATCCCTATCAACCTTTGAATTGAGATGGATTATAGTTTATAACTTAAATTATATGTTAACAATAAAACTAAATAAAAATGGTCAAAAGGTTGTGAATCAATTTTCATCATGAAAATAATCATTATGATGCCTTGTCATGCTTTCAAAAGCCATTAATCTCATAATGAGTATGTTGTAATGGTTTCGGGAAGTGGAAAATTACCTTTGATTCAAAATTGAATAGTAAAGCAACTGCTATTTCCGGGGGAAAAATATTCCTTCCTGTAAAAAAAATTACAATTAGAGTTGGTAATGTAAATATTGAACTCATTGGAAATGAAAATGAGTATAATCTTGTAATGGTTATGGATATTGGATGTTGATATAATGATAAGTACTTATTTCAATTTTGTTTTAGTTTTATTTTATAAGTAGTTTTTTTTTTTTTTTGTTTTCTTTATTTGGGGTGGTTTTGCTAATTTGTTGTTTTTAATTGATTTAATGTTGAGGGGTACTACATGTAGTTTCAAAGAAAGTTACAATGTTAAGGTTGGTTGGATTCACATGTTTGTTGGTAGTTTCATTGACACATGTTGATTGTTGTGTGTTGTTGGTGTATACTTTTTATGTCTGAGTCATTGTGGTATGGACAAATGGAATGAATGATGTTTTTACTTCCCTTAATCTTATAGAAATCAATGGATTTCCTATTTAAGTAATGTTCATTAAGAAGTTGCAAAGGCAAATTGCAGCCCTATTGAGCCAATAATATTTTTAGAGAAGGATTCCATACTTGCCTAACATCTATTTTCAAAGCATGACCAAAGATGGTCTGGTTTTGAAAGTGAAATTCTTGTTCACATACCTAAATGTGGTGATGTTTTGCATTCAAAATAGGGTAAATATTGAGATTGAAATAAGTTCTCATAGACCCCTTAGTTAATTGCAAGAGTATGCCTTAAAGCCCTCCAATTGTTGGATATGATTTTTTCCCTACTTCACAATTTGGTGATGATAAAGATTGTATTAATGTCTTCAAAGTCTTAGTTAACTGTCTCTTCAATAAACTACTACCTAATACATGTTGAGTATGAGTAGAATGATTATCTTGTCGTAATGAACAATAGTTCATTAACTAAATATCTAAAATAAGGACACATAGTTGAAATCTATATAGGACAAATCATATATAATTGAATAATGAATGAGATATGAGATATAAGATATCATTGATACAATGAGCCTTTGTTATGGCATACTTATATGTATTGATTGGTAATGAAGGTGAAGAGTTGTATCCTTTAGATTACGTCCCTTAGTTGTTATTATTATTTCATTTTATCTTTATTCCATTACCTCTTCCTTCAAACATGCTTTGTCCTCAAAGCATAAAATGTTATGTCTTCATTCTTGTTTGTAATGTTTTCACATGATACTTTGTTATTGATGTTGTTATAGTCAAAGAAACAAGGTGGTGCGATCTTTGAAGTAATAAACATAATTGTCTTACTATTGAAGGGTTAGTCCACCCTAGTTTGATCTCCTATGGAAATGTGTGTTTATAGGGTTCTTGAATATATATTTTTTGTATTGTGATTTCAAGAATGACTATTATTTTGAGATGAGATTGCACTAGAATCAATCTTCTTCAAAATATAGGTCAAATATTACATTTGTTCAAAGTGATGCTATTACGTTGATTGGTTAAGGTGTTGGCTCTCGTGAATAGGATGTCAATAAGGCATCTTTGTATCTTATGTCTTGCTTTTGGAGCATTCATATCTCTATACTTTTGGGTATTTGTTGATTGATAACATCTCAATATAAACATCTTTCTAATTCTTTATGTTAAGTGGATCTATATTGATTCATTTCTCTACTGTTTGAATTTTTACATCTAATGACTTCCCTATTTCAACTAGTTTGGTCATTGTTTATTGATAATTGATCATTTATTGATAAGTTGATCTAACTCTTTCTAAAGTTATTCATCATTTAGTGACTTATTGATTTTATTTTTGAGATATTAATTTATTTTTGAGATATTGATTGATTTTTGAGATATTGATTTATTGATTTTATTCTAGTACCTTTTAACTTTTTGATTTATTCAAGCAACCTCTAATTAAGGTTTTAGGTAAGAATTTTTATTATTTTTTTTTCTATTAATTTTTTTGGTTAAATTTCTAGTAGAGATCTTAATTCTCATGTTCTAATTTTTGATTGCACTGCTTTTTATCCCTTACTTCTCAATTTGTGCGATTAGTTTTTTAATATAATTTTTTATATATAGTTTTTCATTCTTTTTCTAATAAGTTTCTTGTCAATTTTTTTCATAAAATCCTAATTTTCTTATTATAAATTTTGTTTTTACTCTTAATAATATACCAAGTATGCATTTGTGTTTACCATAGCTTAATAACTACTCTATCTTGATATTGATATTAAATGGATGCAAGAAAAATACAAAGTAACCATTTTTTAAATGTAAAGTTGAATATCCAAACTCTAAATATATTTTTAGAGTAAAATATATTTTATTTTAGAGTAAAAGATATTTTTTTATATCTTTTCTATTATATGTTGATAATTTTATGAATTTTATATATTTTTTCATCTTTTGTTAGATATTTTGCAGTAGTCTAATAACTTTTTTTTGTTTGATTTTGCTCAAAATTAGGTGATGAATGATTGGATCTGTATATTTTACTTTTTAAGTATTATTAAAATTGTATAATTTGTTTTAAATAAATAAATATTTATTTATTGATTGAGTTTTTAGTTAAAATTATATTATATAACACTATAATAATATTAGTTTAAACATATTATGCACTATAATAAAATTAGTTTAAACATATCATGATTGAGATTTTTTTGGTTTTCTATGATTTTTATTTAAAATTGGAATCTAAATTTATAAGAATTGTTGAAATAATAAATATCAATTATCTAGATTGCATAATATAAATGTAATAGGATTTCTGAGGGTACTAAATCTATTTATACATTAAAAAATGTAATTTCAGTAATAAAAAATTAATTTGACCAAAAATTATAACCAGATTCTAGAAATGATTAAAAAAAAACTAATTCTTTTAAGTTTGTTTTGCCCTGTCCGTCAATATTTTTGACGACCATTGGATTCCTATAAACCGTCTATTCCTTTGTCCGTCAATTTTTTTGACGACCATTGGAGGCCTATAAACATTATATTCCTTCGCCTAACTCGATCGGTTTTCTTCCGCCGTCCATCCCTTTACCCCGGCCCTGAGCTCTCGTGCAATGGCTTCCAGAACGCCTCACGACCCAGAACTGTGCCAGATATCCCAAAATATCTATTCAGGTTTGCCATTCCCGGTTCCCTTCCGCTACAAGATTTGGACCAGATCTGCCAAAATATCTGTCGATTGTGGGATGGGCAAGGCCAAAACTTCCGTCCGCTTCACCTAAAGGGACTGGACGAGTTTTCTACTGTTGTTTCCAACCTCTTTGCAGGGGAGGTATGATAGCCAGATCTTGGGTGAGTATGCGACGAAGTGTCGTTTTTTTTAGTAAGTCAATTTGGGAATCTTTATTACTTGTAGGAATTATGATACAGAAAAAGGGATCCTGGTCTGCCTAGAAGGAAACCAGACCGACCAGGGGTCCCTACTGCTAGTTTTGATAGTCACGGTGGAGGTATCTGGTCTGCCAAAAAATGGAAACCAGACCAGATCTTCCATACCCAATTTGAGATGCACAATCATAAAGAGCTAACAAAAACTTCCAAACCAACCAGAGTCTATTACAAAACTAAACTAGCCTTCTACTGTCTGGGCATAACTACCATTAAAATAACAAATTCCAAATACCCGAAACTAAGAGTCATTACAACACCTAGGGGTTCTCCTTCCCTCCATCTGCTTAGCCCTTGCTATCCTCCTTTGGGGAGACAGTGTGAGTTTTCCTGATCTGGGTTGGTGCGCCTTGTCCATCCATAAGCGTGATGTCCATGTGATGGACATAACGCATGTAAAGGTGGAACTGTGCCGCCAACCGCTCCTGCTTTATTTTTTGATCCTTCTCTACCTCTACTAACAATTTGATGCTCACTTCCAGACTGCTGAGGCGACGCTGGATCTCGTCCAACATTGTCTTGGTCTCCCGGTTTAACGATTATCTTCCTGTCTCGCTTCCTCTCGTTCCGATTTCACTTTCCCTATCAACATCTTGGTTAATCATGCAGTCTCTACCGTTTTGTGGTAGAGGGTCTCCCTGGGACGCGTAGCCCCCAGATCCATCACCTGGTCCACTTCTAGCGCCATGTCACCCCACTCTTTTCCTTTGCACTCATCCTTTATTTCCTCTTCCCACATGTTAATTGCTTCCTTCCCCTTCGGTGCGACCAGAGTGTGGAAGGTGCTTTCCGCTTCTCTCGTTGCTTGCTCCATTCTTGTCAAACGCGGTGAACTTTCCGGGAGTTCCTTCCCCTGGGGGCTCCTCTTCCTCTGCGTGTGATTCAGTCGTACCATTTCTCTTTGCCTACCCAGGATCCTGCTCTGGCTATTCTTCCTATTCCTCACTTCACTATTTTCCTTAACCACTCTGCTCTTGAAACTGTAATGACCCTTACTACTTTGCACCTTCTGTTTGCCTTCATGTCTTCTGGCCTTCTTCTTATGGAGTTTCCTTAGCTGCAAGCCTATACTTCCTACCATAATTAGCTCGAGGTGGTGAGTGCTCCCGTTATTATTTGCTGGTGAGGCTCGTCTGATCACGATGGTACCACCTCTTTCCCTGTACTTACCTCTGCCCTTACTCGCTTGGGATCCGACCGTCCTTATCCCCGTACTTGTACTGGGGGCCGGTGGATCGTCCCTAGTTATCATCATCTCCTCATGCCTTAATTCATTCTGTGCATTCGGCTTATTGCCTGGCCGTTCTACATTGCTTTCATCATGACCGTTGCTGATGTATCATCTTGTCTTTCGTCTGCCCACCTGCTGCCTATAATGATACCGCAT
This sequence comes from Picea mariana, assembly GCA_032191745.1. Taxonomy (NCBI): domain Eukaryota; kingdom Viridiplantae; phylum Streptophyta; class Pinopsida; order Pinales; family Pinaceae; genus Picea; species Picea mariana. The sequence continues at coordinate 108,127 of JASDQU010505862.1, read as the reverse complement.
GATAATTGGTGGCCAAGTGTTATGGCATTCATAATCCTCCTGGGTCCCACGTCCGTTCTAGAGGCCTCGCGTAATCCTCCTCGATGTGACTCTCAATTTTGAAGTTGCCACCACGATATTTTGTCACTAGGTGGTTGTAGTTCATTCTAAGTTTGCCTCTGGGTATCCTGGTCCAGGCCTAGTCTAGTTCATGGCCATCCTTGTTGACCCCCTTGTTGGCTAGCCTATCCGCTGGTGCGTTTGTCGTCCTACAAACCCAACGAAACTCCACCGTGTTCAGGATTTTCATATGCTCCTGGATTTTTTGCAGGGAGTGCGCTAGGTGCCAATGTCGTTGCCCCTTGCCAACTCTGGTTATGTTTTGGAGTTTCTTCTCGCTGTGTTGATTACCAGAGTTGAATCACCTCCCACGATGGTATTTGTTATCCCTTCACTTTGCAGGATTTGTAGGCCGAGTTCTAGAGCTTCGAATTCCACTGCGTTGTTTGTTGAGTTGCCTATGCTCCCAGCATATAGGCGGATGATAGTGCCTTCACTGTCTCTTATTACTCCTCCTGCACCTGCCACTCCCGGATTTCCTTTTGCCACCCCGTCAAAATTCAGTTTGAGGACCCCTGACGGAGGAGGGGCCTAGGTACTGACTCCTGTCTAGATCTACGGTTCATGGCTCACATGTATGCTATAGCTCCAATCTTTCAGATAGAAAAATTTCAGTATGCGGGAGTCTTGGTCTTTAAGTTGATTTTTAGCATTGTTGAGTTTAAGGCTCAGCACTGTTTCTCTTATTTTAGAGACTATTGCATCCTTTAGCTGCTCTTCCAGTAGGCTTTCATTCCCGAAAATGCACCTGTTCCGTTCTTTCCAAATCGCCCAAATGACCATCCCCAGCGTCAGACCCCAACATAGGTTCACCACCTCGTTTGCACTGTACCTCTCATTCCAGTCTTTGATTGTCGCTCTGATATCCCCCCTGACCCTATTTGATTGGCGGTAAATGCATGCCACCCAATCCCAAATCTCGGTTGTGTAGATGCATTCGTCAAGGAGGTGATCCGTTGTTTCTTCTTTGACCTCACAAAGGTGCCACCGTGAGGGACCTATGAAACCCCTTTTTGTGAGGTTCTCCCAGGTCATAATTCTTTTGTGTAGGACTAGCCATTCGAACATTTTGATTTTTGGCCATTGGGGGCCCTTCCAGATCTTCTCCCATTGTGGCTCCGGGTTTTCCTGGTCTTGGCTTGCAATGTAATACTGAGCCTCTTTTAGGTTGAATTCACCCCCATTTTTCCTGCCCCACCTCAATTGATCATCTTCTTCCGAGACCCCAATTTTCCTTTTCCCCAATTCCTCCTTGACCTCTTTCGTCACCATTTCGATTTGAGCTTCATTTTGTAGGTTAAGTTTGTCCCAGATCCTCCATCTGGCACTCCCATCCCTTTGCTTCCAGTACTACTGGATGATCACTTTTCCTTGCCCGATCATCGCCTGTTTGAACTCCTCTCTGTCCTAAGTTTCCATTCTGGGTTTCTGTTGCCACACGTCCTACCAAAACCTCGTTGTTCTACCATTCATGACTTCCCAAAATCTATGACTCTGGATCCATTTTTTATTTCTCCATTCGATATTTCAAATAGCTAACCCCTCCCTTGTGCCCACGAACTAAATTCACTCCCGGTCGTTGATGTTTGGGGCATATTTATCTTTCTAGAGATTCGCTCACGACGTCGAGATTTATTTTACCCATCTCCACCATAGCTTTGCCCTGTAGGCCTTGTTGGTTACGTGTGGGTCTTGTAACCGAAGGTCTCCTTTCTTCTTCAGTCTGCATACCTTATCCTAAGCCACCTTGGCCCATTTCTTTTTGTCCTCTGCTCCTCTCCATAGGAAGTCTCTTTGGATGGCTCTTATTTTTTGTAGTATGCCTTTTTCGGGGCTGGAAACATTGACATCATAAACACCGAGATTGCTTGTAGGACTGTTTTAGTGAGGATTAGCCTTCCGACAAGGTTTAGAGATCTATACGTCCAATTCTTTACCCTCTCCTGCAATTTGCTGATAACTGCTTCCCACGTTGCATTCCTTAATGCTCTCTCCGTCAAGGGGATTCCCAGGTATTTCATTGGGAGTGTTTTACATTCAAACCCCATAATGTTGGCAAGGTTCCTTTGAATTGCAGTATTAGTATTGAAAAAATATATCATGGATTTGGAGTGATTGATTTCAGCCCCCGAGGCCTCTCCGAAGTCTTCTAATATTTGTTTATAAGCGTTAGCTTCCTTTACTGTGGGTGTGCCATAGAGCAGGGTGTCATCGAAGAACTGTTGGTGTGTTGAGGTCGAACAATTTTCAAACAATTTGAGGCCTTTTATTTTCACCTGCGACCGTTGCGTTTTTTATACTTCTACTCAACCCTTCCATCATTAGAATGAACAGGAAGGGGGATAACGGATCCCCTTGTCTTATGCCTATCGATGGATAGAAAGGTTTGGTCGGGGCTCCATTCACTAGCAACGGAAAACTTGTTGTAGAAACTAGGATGATGATCCATTTAATCCAACGCTGGTTGAAACCAAATGCTTCCATCGTCTTCGCCATGTTGTGCCAACTTATTTTGTCGTAAGCCTTCGCCAGGTCTAGTTGGATTATCATCCCCCCTTTCCTCTGACTTTTCAGAGTGTGGATTATCTCATGGGCTTATAGGATATTGTCCAGGATTTGTCTCCCTTTCGCATAGCCCGCCTATTCCTGTGAAATCAGTGTAGGAAGGAGTGGTTTCAGTCTATTGGCTATGACTTTGGAAATTATCTTATACACCACATTGCACAAAGCTATTGACCTTTAGCGATCTAGAGTTCTAGCTTCGTTTTCTTTTGGGATCAGAGTGATCATCGTGGGATTTAATGCCTTTAGGATGGAGGTTGATCATCTCGAATCCTCCACCACACCATATATCTCATACTTAACCACATCCCAACAGGCTTTGAAGAATTCCACTGTGAAGCCATCTGGGCCTGGGGCCTTTCCATTAGGCATCTCCTGGACCACTTGGTCGATTTCTTCCTTTGCTATGGGTTTGCACATACTGATATTTTGATCCTCTGTGACTAGTTTGGGGATGTGCCGAGTTATCCTCTGGATGGTCGTGGTTCTGTCTTGGTTGGGTTCTTCTGCTATCCCCTGGAAGTGTTTGACCAGTGTGTTTTCAATGTCCTAGTGGGATTCTCTTTCTATCCCATCCTGATCCCTAATCTTCAAAATTTTGTTATGAGATCTTCTCGCTATAGTTGTTCTATGAAAGAACTTGGTATTCCTCTCCCCTTCTTTAAGCCACCTGATTTTGGATTTTTTCCGCCATAGGGTCTCTTCCTGCTTACATCTTGCTTCTCATGTCTGGATCATTTGGTTTTATTCTTTTTTCCTTTCCTCTATATAGCCCTCTTGAATGAAAAGTTCTCGCAACTTTCTCATTCTGTCCTCGATCATTTGTTTCTCTTGGTCTATGTTCCCGAAGACTTCTCTGTTCCACTCCTTAAGTCTTTTTTTAGTGTACTTGAGTTTCTTGTGTTGTTTGAACATCCTTGTCCCTTGGTTCGGGAGTTCCTCCCACCACCATGTTTTGATGTTCTCCTTGAAAGTAGGGTGGTCGATCCAAAATTTCTCAAATATAAATGGCCTGTTCTTTGGTGGTGTTTGAAAATTTGCTTCCATTTGCAATGGACAGTGATCTGATCCCCCCCAAGGGAGGATGCTGCACTCCAAAGATAAACCCTGCATAATGATGGATTCCGATACTAGGAATCTGTCTAGCCTTGTGGCTACTTGGTGGTGAGCTAGTCTTTTGTTATTCTAGGTGAACTGGCCATAGCTTGTCTTGATGTCCACAAGCTCCATTGTGTCTTATAATGCTGAGAAGTCTTCCACATCCCTGTCTAGTCTCCGGTTACCCCCTTTTTTCTCAGCCAGAGTAGTAATGATGTTGAAATCCCCAGCCAGAATCCAATGGAGGTTGTTGGTTCATTCTTTTAGATTTTCTAGGTCTAGGAGCATTCTCCTTTTTTCCTCCAGCGCCTGGGGGCCATACACATTTGTGCATAGGACCTCCTCTGTGTTCCCTATCACTTGCATTTTAACAGATAACGTGTGTCTCATGGCTTCTGCCGAGAGTAGGTTCAACGATTGTGGGTTCCATAGGGTGAGTATTCCTCCCACCATCTGTTGGCTTTCCACAACGAGTAGCTTGTACTTACTCCAGTATTTTTTACTGATTATTTCCATTCTGCCCAGATTGCATTTTGTTTCTTGAATGAAACAAAGGTCAGGTTGTTCCTTCCTTAGTCTATTTTTAAGGATTCATTGTTTTCTTGGGCTGTTTAGGCCTCTTATATTCCAAGTAATAACCTTCATTTAAACATGTGGGGGGGAGTTAGGAAAGAGATTTTTGATCTTACTTGAGTTTATTAGCAGGGCTCCGAGTTCTTGTAGGGATACGTTGTTTGATTTCCTCTATTTCTTCCTCCTTGCATGCTTGGGTGAGTCTTGTGGCTGTCCATCTACGGTTTTGATCCCTAGGTGTCCCATTTCTCCATGCATGCGCTTGGTTCCTCTGGTTTTTTCTTCCTCCCTTAGGAGGAAGAGGTATTGAATGCGATCCAGTTGCTCCTTTGGTACATTGTCGACTCCCTTCCTTTTCCATTGTTCTAATATGTTCGAGAGATCTATCCCTTCCCTTTCCACGATGTCTCTAAGATCTAGGTCTTCTGTTCCTACCTCGCTTGGTGTCATCTTTGCATCTTCGTCCGCCTCCTGCAGTGGGGTGTTGGCGTCTTCGTTTCCTCCTTCCATTGAACTCGCATTGCCTCTCGGATCACCCTTGGTGTTTGCATTTCCTGTGGTCTCATGGGTTGCCTGTTCACTTGTCTCCCTTGCTTTCATAATTTTCTTTTACTCTTCTTCCCCCTGGTTGGGGTTGCCCCTTCCTTCTGCTCTATTCCTGGCTTCCGGGTTACTCCCTGTTGGGGGCTTTCCTTGTCTTTTATTTTCCCTTCCTTTGTGATTCGGCCTCACAAAACTGTCCTCATCCTGCTGTTGTTTAGTGTTTTCTGGTTTCTATTTTTTACTGAGAGGAAATTCTTTTAGTAGCTCTCCATGTTCATGACACCTTCTCCACCAAAACAGGATCTGCTCATAGTCTATACTTTGGATCCATTCCTCATCCCTAAACTCCATGCTTATGGCCTCTAGGAGAGCCCCCGAGACATCCATCTCTATACAGATTCTTGCATAGGATGTGTACCTCCCCTTTAATGTTGCTTCCAACGTCTTGACATATTTTCCTAGCTTGTTCCTATCGCTTCGAAGGTGGAAAACAACCAGTAATTTAGCGGTAGGGAGTAAAGCCTTAGCCAGACTGGGACACTTTTAAAGGTTTCTTTCTCTGGGGATAAGTTTTCCTTCCATGGCCGCATGTACAACCCCGTTGAGGCGTAGAAATATGGTCCCCCCTCAAAGATTTTATCCCCGTCCTCTTGGTTCATGAAGACTGCTGTGAAAAAACCTTTCGATCCCAGGTGGAGATCGAATTCTCCACTCGACTTCCATTGGTATTTTATCTAGCTGCGCATAGTCTTTTCTGTGGGCCACAGGCCCATAAATTTGCAGATTAGGCCATGCGTCTTCATCTGATCCTGAAAGAGTTGAGTTTGGGGGTCTTCCAAGATAACTTTTGGGATTAAATCTATTTTAGTTTTACACGGATTATGCCCACCTACCCCACTAGGGTTAGCCATTTTTGGCGTACTGTTTCGAGCTTCTTTGGCCTCCTCCCTCACATGATCGCTTTTGCCTTGGTTGACCTCTTGATTATTTTCAGTCCTTGAGACCGAGGTGCCTGTTAGGGGTTCCTTAAATCCAACGCCGTGTGGGCCTTTCCCTCTGTCCACCACTACCTTCTTGTAGGAGGGAGTTCCATTCCCTCCCCCTCTGGTAACCATGCTAGCCACTGCTTAAACCGTAACCGTCGAACTCTAGTACTGAAACCCTCGTCAGAGGATGTCAGATCCGAAGATCAAATTCTCAGGATTGTCCACCGAGTACGCGACGAAGTGTCTCCAAATATAGTTGTTTTAGTTAAATGTAGAAATTAAGAAGGCTTTGCAAGTTCGATGGCATCACTTTGACACTATTACGGTAATGCTTTATGTGTTGCATTTCTTGAAATTTTCCCAATTGGATTTGTTTATTTTATCATGATATTTGAGTGATGGTTACATTATACAATATTCCATCTTTTCTTTGCCCACATTCTATGTAGGAATGGGAAGAGAAGAGAAAGGAAAAAGCTCGACCATATTCTATGCAAGAATGGGAAGAGAAGAGAAAGACAAAGGCTCAGGTATTATAGGAGAGAAGGAAGCAATCGACAAAATTCAGATAAAAAATAATGGAATTAGTTGAAAAGCAGATTGCCCCAGAAATGCAATAAAATCCATATTGGTCAATCACTGAACTCATAAGGAATATTTTGACAAAGCACTTGATGGATAGATTGTAGTTTTTGTGGCTGATCAAGTGGCTATAGGGCATGTGGAAAACAAATGGTGACTTTCATGGTAGCAACCTTGCTTATGATCTTTGTTGGATGATTACTGGGTAGGAAGGATTTAGTCTCAAGTTTCTACCTTCTCGAGAGATGGCCTGGCCCATCCCAAAAGAGATCGACTATTTACCACTACTCTATATCCTTGTTGACTGCTTGCAAAGTGATGTAAATGCTACACGTTGTCTGCATATATTCTCTCTCATTTGAAAATGTTTCCATTGATGTTGGCACATAAATGTGAACATTTTCCATTCCCACACATTTTACTTTTATGACTTAACTTTAACTGAAATACATTCTAACTTTGAGAAGATACATGTATTTCATAAGTCATATATAATGGAGGCTCATAAATAGGCTAATGGAGGCTCACAAATAGGTTAAGGATTGGTGAAAGTATTTTATAAGTCATATATAATGGAGCTTGATAAATAGGCTAAGGATCTAGAAGGGCAAACTTGGTGAAATGGTTTGTTTATGTGTCATAAGTGTAATGATTTTTGGTAGTCACATGATTTTTTTTTCTTTTAATTTACATTTTATATTATATAAATTTTAGAATATATATAAATTTTTATACTACATTTCATATCAATATTATACTACATTTCATATTAATATAAAAAATATCAATATTGACAAATATATAACAAGAATGTATTTATGAAGACTATACTTGAGAATAGAAGCATAGAATCTCAATAAAGATAATTTGATGGGATTTTTTTATTTTTTTTAATAGAAAAAAGGGGGAATTATATTAAAGTATAAAACAACGTGCAAGGACGTCTGAAGAGGGGAATTATATTAAAATATAAACAACGCGCAAGGACGCTTGCAATTAAGCTTGAAACGGAGTTTGAGAACGTTACTGTTGAATCTGCTAAGATCAACAAATCTTGCAAAGAGAAAAGAGCGGGTGA
>JASDQU010505862.1:60410-73321 GCA_032191745.1 Picea mariana | reverse complement strand
GGCTATTGTACTAGACTCTTTATTCATAATAGAATCACAGTCCTCTTTTGTTTTCAATGACAGATTTTCTCATACTTTCATTATTCTGTACTTTATTTCAGTTTAGCTTAGCTTCTAAGAACTGTCATCTTCTTATTAAGCTCATGAACTTGAACTAAAGGTCTTCTTGCTGTCTTGTATGACCCTGCACATTGTGTATTTGGTTATCTAGACTAGTATTCTTCATATCCTATTCAAACTTTGTTGTCTGATCATTGAGTTCTAAAAGCATTGTCTTATTCGAATGTATGAAGTGGTCCCTTTCATTAGCTATTGAGTGATCCCATTGTTCCAAGTATATCTACACATTATTTTCTTAAGTTACCAAGCATTCTTAGCCTACAACCCTAAGGATTTTCTTGGAGTGATAACAAATTGGCGCCGTTGCCAGGGAGAGGAGATCGAAGCTCAGCTTCCTTGGGAGACAACACAAGATCTAGCTTTGATGATAGACAAAGCCTGGACACTATTATGGTTGTAATCATCTATCTGGCGACTCCATGAAGGACGAATTCAGTGGCAGCTCCATTGTTCAGAAAATTGGTTGTGACTCCACTGGTATGACATGAACAAGATCTTAGCAAAGAGGTATGCATTCTGTGATTTTTCAAGTATTTCTGGTTACCCTCATCCAGTACCTACTAGAGATGAATGGGAACGTAGTATTCCCATATTTTTTGGAGAGAAGTGGGAAGTTCCAGCTAAACATTTGCTGGATTTCCATGACTTTATTGACCGGCTTGAAATTGTACATGAGGATGTTCAAATTAAGATTTTCAAATTTTCATTAGAAGGGGTTGCTCTTGACTGGTGTTGGTCTCTTCCAAGTGCAAGTGTCAGCTCTTTGGCTGATTTTCATGCTGCCTTCCATGTGTTTTGTAAAGACCATTTTCCAGATGACCTTCTCTATCCTCAATGATGTCATGATTTTTATTTATTGAATAAAGATCCAAATACTCATGAAGATAAACATGTCTCTTTTGAATATTCTGATATACAAGAACAAGAATACACATCAGCTAAAGATATCTCTTATTGTGGTCAAGGAATTGCTGATCCACAGCACGGTATCAATGGTGACAATCTTGGATCTGTAATAGATACTGAGGGTATTTCATGTTTTCCAGATTTGCAGATTAAGGAAGACAGTCCACAGCTTTCACATTTGCTGATAGAAGGAATTTGCAGCAGCCATGAGAAACTAGATTTGTAGAGACTATCCATTTTCAAAGTGGGACAACAGGAAGCAGAGTATTCTTCATATGATGAATTATGTGAAGATTCAATTGAAAGTGAGTGTTTTGATTAAGATATAGATGGAATTTTTCCTCTTTCTTATTCTCGAGAAGAAAGCTTTCAAGGTAATATTGATGATTATACCAATCATTGCAAAGCTGCATTATACCCTGTATCTGATGCATTTGATATCTCTGATTTGAAAGAAGAATTAGTTGTAAAAGAAGATTTGTCTTCTTTCTTTCAAGAGGTTTCCCATGATGTATTTTCACATGAGATTAAAGAAGAAGATCAACAGGTTGCTCATTTTTCTAAACAAGACCAAGGAGCTTTGAGCTCACCCATCTTTGACGAATACTCTCATGAAGAAGAGCAGATCCCTTTTGTTGATTTGAGGAACAATCAACCAGTATATGACAACTATGAATTAAATTTTGATGAAGATTTGGAGGAGTGTCAAAATCATACTGCACAGCTTATTTCTTCATCTGATGGAGAATAATATTGTGTGGAAAATAGTTATCTTGAGTCCGCAGAAGATATTAAACAGTTGTTTCCACAAATTAGTAAACCTGCATGCACTGTGCTTGAACCCAGATTTGCAGATAACAACAAACAATCTATCATGAGCAGAGAAATCAGTTTGCATCCTTGTTCAGATTTGCAGACAACTAAAGGTGACAACTATTCTCAGGAAAAGGATATGAAGAGATTTTATGATCTTCAGCTGAAACAACAACAAGAGGTATTTGTTTTTAGTTTTATAGATCCATTTGCTCCTTATCTGGAATCTTTGAGCAGCTTAGATGTCAGAGCACTTTTGTCAAAAGAAGGTCGGTTGTTCTTTTCCTTTGAATTTCATATCAACATTCTTTGGTTTCCTCCATTCTTTGTTTCCGGATCAAAAAAATCAGCTAGTCAGCTCTTTGTATGGCTTCACTGGAAATCTGATTACACTTGATACAATGACGTGCAACTAATTATATTAGGGTTTGTATATAAATAATCTTATTGTATGAGCATTTGGTTCTGAGTTTATTTCATCTTGCAGCAGTCATTTGTTTTCAATAATGTAGGTTCCGGGTTTGAATAAAGATTGTAGAGGTCTGACTCCATAGCCCAATGGACTAGACACTGGAAGATTGTGAATGTTTGCAGACCAGATTGCAAGGCTTTTCAAGTATCTTCTCAATACAAGTGCAATCTCCTTGGAAAGCCTGTTGTTACTTCTACTCAAATGTTAGAATCCATGATTAAGTCTCCTCGCCCTACCCATGTTGAAGCTACGGATGTGGCTAATGTTGTTCTCAATGGGACTGATTGTGTTATGCTTAGTGGTGAAAGTGCGACATGGGCATATCCTGAGTCGGCAGTGAAGATCATGGCTCACATATGTATAGAAGCGGAATCTTCCCTTGATTATGGAACTATCTTTAAAGAATTAATAAGATCTACTCCCTTACCTATGAGCCCCCTAGAGAGTCTTGCATCTTCTGCTGTTCGAACTGCAAACAAAGAAAAGGAAACACTCATTGTAGTTCTAACTCGTGGTGGCACCACTGCTAAATTGGTAGCGAAGTACAGACCAACGGTACCTATTCTCTCTGTTGTGGTTCTTTTCCTGACAACAGATTCATTTGATAGGACATGTAGTGATGAAACCCCTGCCAGGCATAGTCTTATATACAGAGGATTGATCCCACTTCTGACAGAAGGATCAACAAAGGCAACTGATTCTGTATCTACTGAAGTGATTTTGGATGCTGCTCTTAAAACAACAATAGCAAAAGGTTTATGTAAGAAGGGTGATGCAATTGTTGCTTTACACCGCATAGGAGTGGCCTCTGTTATCAAGATATGTGATGTGAAGTGAGTTAGTTTTCTGAAACAAAATAATATGTGGCAAGTCTTGGGTCGTGCTCTTTCGCTACACTTTAGTGCTTCTTTGGAGACTTTGGCCAACCAGAAAGCTCATTTTTCTAGTTTAAGATATGCTTAGTTGAAAACACTCTGCATTTATTAGTTTTGTTAAGTTTTGGAATTAGTAATCTCTCTTCATGTTTTGATGTTATTACTTTTCAATAGCTAAAGATATTGGAGAAAAATAAGCCGGTGAAAGGTTTTAAGTGGAGTTATTACATAACAGTCACGTCAGATTTTGAGGTACATGGAAGATACCTGGCTATTTATCATTACAGTGAGTCGTGGGAGCAGGAAGCGCATTGAATCTTCACAGTAAATGGTTCAGCCATCGTCATGCTATTGGTGAAAGTACGCAGCTCCAGATCATGGGAAAACAAGATATTTCATCATTACACTCAGTACATCATCCAAAACACACCGTCAATACCATGGAGAAATCATCATTCCGTTTCAAATTTGCGAATTTCAAATTGGTGTACAAATTTCTTCATTCAGCGAGGAAAGTTATCACTTTTCACCGGCGTTTCTTCTATGTTGTCTGGAGAAAGACACAAGTAGAAGGATATTTCTTTTTAAACAGGTTCAGATAGCTGTCTACAATGGTGAGAAGGACAACGAGGCACAAAAACTCATGAAAGATTCCACATAACAGAATTGATCTGTCACATGGGCTTTCAGTACTTCCTGCCATGATAACAAAGGATCATGATGATTTATTTTGAGACCGAGAGCAGTTGTCTATATCTCAATCCCATGATTCTCTCATTCAGGCCCATAATCAGAATTTAATATTCTGTCCATTGTGGTAAGTTGGTGATTAAAGCTCAAGTTCAGCAATCGGTCGATCAACCAGGTGTCATGCCAAACAATTCAAACAAGTCATCAGGCCAACATCAGAGAACTTGATTCCCATTCGCATGGATATTGAAATTGACATATTACGTTTGAAGGATGCTTTTACATGGAATGTAAATGATCCAGATTCAGAGATTCATTTATTTGCAAGGAGAACTATCAAAGAACTGAAATATCCTGGAACTTTCATAACACCGATAGTACAATCTATTCAAGCATAGTTAGCAGAGTTTCGGTCATTTGAAGGGAAGGAAATGAACACAGGAGAAAAAGTGTTTCCCCTTAAGCTGGACCTAAGGGTGAACAACTCTATCATCAAAGATCCATTTTTATGGGATTGAATAACCTTGAGAGTGATCCAAAAGATTTTGCAAGGGGTTTATGCAAGGATCTTGAGATTGAGGATCATGAAGTTGGGCCTGCAATTGCTGTTGAAATTCGAGAACAGCTATATGAGTTTGCGATACCAAATGTAACTTCATGAAGGGGGGCATCATTGAGATAACATTTTGGTCTATTTGTCCACAGAATGATCTGATGACTGAGAGGAATTTTTATTTAATGGAATTGTTAGATGCCACTGGAAAATGGGTTCCAATGTATGATGACGACGATCTTTGTTTATGCTTCAAGTGGTCTTGTCCAACTTCAAAAAGCCATTATAGTCATACGACTATATAATGGAGATTCCACATGAAGCTCTTTCTGGGACATACAGAATTCGCCATTTTGATACAACAAAGCATATGTTTGGTTCAATCCATCATTTCATAAGCATATCCAGTGTTTTTTGTATCAAAGTAATCTTGAAAGTAGTCTGTAGAAATAAAATGAATTATATTTCTATGTCGTTGAAAGCATAAATGCAGGTTTTAAGCATTGCTGGGACTGAAAAGGATCAGTACAAGGTCCTTAAGGGGTTGATGATTGGAGTAATGGCTACTACATGATACTTTTGCAGATGGGAGAGAAAAGAATCTTGTCCAGTTATCAAGACTAGGGAAGATCTTACAATAGATTTCCACAACATATGCTATGGTGAGGTGTAAGAAATTTTCCAGGGGAATTTGAAGCATACATGTGACAGATAAAGATGATTGTAAAAGATAACAACATCTTTTGAAAATCTAGAAAGACATGAGCATGGATTCAATATGTCTAGGAGATGCTGGGGCAGGTTCTGTCCACTAGATCTATGAGGTAAGTTGGCAATAAGACTGTGTGCTAGATATGTTCTGGTGGAGGCGTGAGGCTGCAAATTGTGTGAAGAGTTGCATGTTTAGAGGTATCAAGCAGAGGGAGAGCACATCCTTTTGAGGAGGGCATCATTGCTCTAAGTACGCCCAAGAAACAAATGCTGGACAGAAAGGTCTTTTGATTTCATTTGTGCGATGAATGTGGGGGATCTTCAAAGATTCGCTGATGCAGTGTGATCAGAACATTGGCAAGGGCCAGACTACACAGTCAACAAGAAATCAGTGCAATCTACAGGAGCTCGTTCATTTATATTTGGATATACTCTGTTTTTAACTAGGTAAAGGATATTGACTAGGGTGGATATTCAAAGGAAGAAATTCAGTTTTTACAGAAGTAGATGGAATGTGAGGAGCATCTCGTTTTGCCTCTTTCCATTTAAGCAACAACGAAAGAAGACAAATTAATCCGGATGAGCTTCATCAATTCTGCCAGGAATTTGGTATTGTTGAGCGTGAGGGAATGATCAAAGAAGTTGATCAAGAAATTTCCATATGCCCTAGCAAGAAGATCCTTCTTGCGCTACTATCAAATTCCTGCCATAGATAACAACAGTTGTGCATTTGGATTTCCTTTTGTATGCTCTACAGCTGTGGTGTCATTGCTTAAATTATTTCGATATCTCTAATTTTTTTTTTCCTCACTTGCTTAGCACATCAATTCTTGAATCAAGCATTGCAGGTCATCTGAGGTTCAAACATCAAGTGTTGACAACACTTTATTGAGCAGCTGCTGAAGAATCTAACACTCTATGCAGGATCATTGTTGCTCTGCATTATTTTGTTCTCAAAGATAAAACAGAATTTTCACCAGCGCAAAAGGCAGAATTATAACCAGTTAGCTGATGAAAGGCAGAGATTTCACCAGCTAACTAGCAAATCTTAAGGCGAAATAGCTGGTGAAACCTGAGAGTCCTAGGGATGATTTTAAGGATGGAAATTTATTTTAAAATGTAGAAACCTGGGTGAATATTACTAATCCTTCATATGGAAACTATAAATGTTTGGCGATATTTTTGTAAAAATATTCAAATTTCTAAGGATTTTATATAGTTTTTATAAAATTTTGGCGATTTTATCCTATAGAATTTAGGCGAATCATTTTTAAAATAGCGAATCTCATTTTTGGAAAAACCATGGAAAATTAGCCCATGAGCGAAATTTAGCCCCTAAAATCATCCATGCCTGAGACTGGCCAGCAAAGGTGTATTTTTTCCCAGATCGAAGTTTTTCTCCACCAAATCAAGAAAAACTTAGCATCAAAGATTCGTGGAAGATCCTCAGACTAAAGAGGTCGCAAAGGAGGCATCTGATATGGTCTTAGCAGATGTCATTTTCAGTTCAATAGTTGCAACTGTTATTGAAGGTCATTCCATTTTACAATAACAAACTTTGGAAAATAGCCAGATGATAAATTATAAAGGCTGAATGACTCCATGCCCAATACTAAAGGTACAGGGCCTGCCAGGTTCTTGGAGACCTCACAGGGAGGTCTCCATCCCAGTTGGAGCCATATGTTCACGATAAAAAATGCACTGGCATTTTTTAAAGAACGATGCCTAATCTTGTAGGGGAAATTTTACTAGCTTCCCAAGCTCCAAATGCAGATTTGAAAGCACCATTGGAAAGATTAGGATTTGTAGATGTCGATCGACTATTCAAGCATGCAAAAAAGACTCTCCATGTCTGAGAAATTTGATTTTAAAAAAATCCGCGCTTTCACCAGCTAACCCGTCTTGAATTTTGCTAGTAAGCTAGTGAAAGGACCAACTAAGGAGAGGATTTTCGGGTAAATTAGCCGGTGAAAGCCTATCACGGCCAGAATAGCCAAATTTTTTCCCAGATCGGGATTTTTTGGGTTTGAATGGTTTGAAATCTTCTTCAATAAGCTGGTTATGAATTATCAAATCAAAATCTGAAGGCCATTCTTGGAGATGAAAGTCAAAAGGGAATTTTTTGACTAGATTTGGTCATTTTCAAGGGCAAAATGATAGGGATCAAATGACACATCACCCAATTCGAATTTTATCTTTGGAAGACCAAATCAAACAGCCTTGGGAGGCTAAAACTGCACTTCATCAACAATCTACTATTTTTAGAGATCATTAAATAGGACCTTTCCTATTTTGTTTTGATTTTCCATTCTAGATCCATTTTTATAGGATCTCATCCTACACTTGTTGTATCTGTTTTGATTTGACTATTTTTAGTAAATCGGATCCATCTTTCAAGGATCTAGATTTCATCTTGTAAGGCTATAAAGCCAAAGACATTTGGAGCACTAAAGGGGACAATTTAGGAGACATTTTTTTGGCTATTGTACTAGACTCTTTATTCATAATAGAATCACAGTCCTCTTTTGTTGTCAATGACAGATTTTCTCATACTTTCATTATTCTGTACTTTATTTTAGTTTAGCTCAGATTCTAAGAACTGTCATCTTCTTATTAAGCTCATGAACTTGAACTAAAGGTTTTCTTGCTATCTTGTATGACCCTGCACATTGTGTATTTGGTTATCTAGACTAGTATTCTTCATATCCTATTCAAAGTTTGTTGTCTGATCATTGAGTTCTAAAAGCATTGTCTTATTCGAATGTATGAAGTGGTCCCTTTCATTAGCTATTGAGTGATCCCATTGTTCCAAGTATATCTACACATTATTTTCTTAAGTTACCAAGCATTCTTAGCCTACAACCCTAAGGAGTTTCTTGGAGTGATAACAAATTGGCGCTGTTGCCGGGGAGAGGAGATCGAAGCTTAGCTTCCTTGGGAGACGACACAAGATCCAACTTTGATGATAGACAAAGCCTGGACACTATTATGGTTGTAATCATCTATCTGGGGACTCCATGAAGGACGAATTCAGTGGCGACTCCATTGTTCAGAAAATTGTTGGTGACTCCACTGGTATGACATGAACATGATCTTAGCAAAGAGGTATGCATTCTATGATTTTTCAAGTATTTCTGGTTACCCTCATCTAGTACCTACTAGAGATGAATGGGAACGTAGTATTCCCAGATTTTGTGGAGAGAAGTGGGAAGTGCCAGCTAAACATTTGTTGGATTTCCATGACTTTATTGACCGACTTGAAATTGTACATGAGGATGTTCAAATTAATATTTTCAAATTTTCATTAGAAGGGGTTTCTCTTGACTGGTGTCGGTCTCTTCCAAGTGCAAGTGTCAGCTCTTTGGCTGATTTTCATGCTGCCTTCCATGTGTTTTGTAAAGACCATTTTCCAGATGACCTTCTCTATCCTCAATGCTGTCATGAGTTTTATTTATTGAATAAAGATCCAAATACTCATGAGGATAAACATGTCTCTTTTGAATATTCTGATATCCAAGAACAAGAATACACATCAGCTGAAGATATCTCTTATTGTGGTCAAGGAATTGCTGATCCACAGTACGGTATCAGATTTGAGCAAACAAATAGTCGTTGGAAAGGTCTTGAGGAGTAGAAGACATTTTTCAACCCAATATTTTTATTTGGGGAATCAAATTTCTCAGAAATTAATAAATAGATTTCTGTAGCAGTAAAAAGAGTGGAATTGCAGCATGTAGTAGTTGTAAATTTTCACTCAGAATTCAGATTGAGGCATGAGTATAGTTGTTGGGAAGCTGTTTCGGGGAGGAATGCATCGATCAAATCAAAATTTGAATTGGTGCAATATTTCCTTCATAAATTGATGAAGAAATAACCTGTATTCTATATGGTGAAATGTTTTATGCTATGCACATTTCTAACAATAATTATTTTATGCACATTTCTCACAGAATTAGAGGCACATAAATAAACTTTAGTTCTTATATGAGGACTAGAGTCATGGAAGATGATCAAGGATCTTACAACCATGAGGAAGATATCAAAGGTTTGCATATCAACATGGGGAATGGTGAGATAGAGTCAAATGGAAGAAGATATAGGCAAGAGCCTGTCACTATCAAAATTCTACATAGGGAAGTGCATACCTACAAGGATGATAATTAAAGGAAAAAAGGATCAAAGGAATAAATGTTTTAAGACACCCTTTTTTAGAAATAACTCCCAAGAAAATCAACACGATCATGAAGCACAAAATGATCAAAAGAATGAAGATTCATTTGGGAAAATGCCAAGAAAACAACTTGTTCAGTGTTGGGGATGTGAAGGGAATCACTTATAGAGGGACTGCCTTCATAAAGGACAAAGAATGAGGATTTCCCACAACATTCAAAAGGCTAAAACACTGAAAGATGTGGGAGGAAGCATGCCAAGGATTTATCTAGCCTTGGACAACAAGCAGGTAAAATATCAATCCCCCATGATCGAAGTGGAAGGTAAGATTGATAAYSAAKCCATARSAATTTTAATTGATTTAGGAGCTAGACATAGTTACATAAATGCTAACATTGTTGAAATATTTCACTTGCAAAGAAGTAAGCATAAGAAATTTTGGTTAGTTCAGTTAGCCATGGGAGCTAAGAGAAAGATCAATGAGTTGGTTAAAGATTGTCAAATAGACATGAATGGACTCAACATGAAGGTAGATGTAAACATCATACAATTGGGTTCATATGAATTTCTAATTGGCATGGATTGGTTGGAAAAATATCACACTGTCCTAGAATGTTACAACAAGACAATCACATGTCTTGATGAGGAAGGGAAACAAGGAAATATTCAAGGCATTCCAAGAGCTGTAGTTGTGAGAGAGATTGAAACTATGCAATTGAAGAAGAGATTTGGGAAGGGATATTAGATTTTTGCAGCCCATATGGAGGAGGAAACCAAAGACAGAGTGGAAATCATTGAATACCATCCAGTCTTGAGGAATTTTGAAGATGTTTTTAGAGAAATTACAGGATTTCCACCCAAGAGAGATATTGATTTCTCTACTGATTTAGTGCTAAGATCTGCCCCGATGTCTAAGACACCATACATGATGGATACACCATAATTGAAGGAGTTACAAATGCAACTTGAAGAGTTGTTAAAAAAGGGGTATATATGCCCAAGTGTGTCACCTTGGGGAGCCCCGGTTCTTTTGGTGAAGAATAAAGATGGAACCTTAAGGACATGTATTTATTTCATGCAACTTAATAAGGTTACCATAAATAAAAAGTATCCTTTGCTCATAATTGACGATTTGTTTGATCAGTTGAAGGGTGCAAGAATCTTTTCCAAGATTGAATTGAGATCATGTTATCATCAAGTAAGGATAAAATAAGAAGACATCAACAAGATATCATTTAGGACAAGATATTGGCATTATGAATTCATGGTAGTGCCATTTGGGATATCAAATGCTCCAACAGTTTTTATGTGTCTGATGAATGGAGTGTTCAGGGAATACCTGGACAAGTTTTTGATTGTATTTTGAGATGATATACTCATCTATTCTAAATAAGAAGAGGAACATGATAAACATTTAAGAATGGTATTGCAAGTTTTAAGAGAGCATAAATTGTATGCTAAGATAAGTAAGCTGTCGGATCGCCACCTAGTTACCCGTCAACTATCCGATTTGACAGGAGTTGCACAGGATTTAAATCCTCGTGAGCAGAGGGAAAACCCCAAGAAGGCATCGGGGTATTGAGACATCAGGGTTCGGAAAATCGAAAATCCCGTGGACCAGAGATTGGGTAAATCCATTGTGAAAATCCTGAAAAGTTCTAAGCCATCCATCTGTTGGGACAGGTGGCAGAAATCGAGAGTCATCGGTATATCAGGGATTCGGTCATCGGGGCTCATATAAGTGAGTGGTTTGACTTTGTGTTTGGTGAAGTCTGAGGTTCGATCTGAACCGTCCATCATTTGGGACACGTGTTGGAAAATCTGAAGAAGTCAGGGTTCGGTGTTTCGGAGGTCCTGAGGACAGGATACCCTTGCAATTCAGAATCGCGAAGTCTGAAATCCCAATGAGGAGGTAAGTTACGTGTGGGGCCCAGCTGACATCGTCTCGTCGTAACAGGGGAATTGGGAATTTCTAAGGTGAAAGCCCCGAAGCATACGAGAGCTGTCTATCTTAGAGGATGTGTGGCATCGATCTCAACTTTCGAAGAAAATCCCAAAGAGGACTCATATCGGGGAATCGACTTTCGAGAGATCGGGGAAAGCGGAGGTAAAAGCACTTCGGCATTTGAAGTTGTGAAACCCCGAGGAAGACCTGGAGCCGTTGATCCTAGTAAACGATCATGACCGTTGATTGTGTTTATGGCGGAAGGGCTTCCCAGTGACGTCACATCGGGAATCGGGGGTTCGGGGAATAAGGAGTCACATACACCTCGACATCAGAAACCCCAAAATCCCGAAAGGTGGTAGGACTGAGGTCATGTGAAAGGAGGTCATGTGGACCACGATCCTAGTCCAGAGGCTGATTGAAGATTATAGTATATTGGGAAAACGAAGATCGGGAGATCGAGAACCAAAGGGTCATGACACTGGGAGTTTGAAAACCCTGAAACTCGATTTTCTATTCTTTTGTCGAGAAGAGAACAGTGACCGACCTAGAGACTGTGAAGAGCTGAAAATACCTGTGGGTCAATTTCAAAGGATATTCCAGTGGAGAATCGAAGGAGCTGCTCCGGCTCAAAGTTAGAGTTAGAACGATCCTTAAGACCAGGAGGTCAGCGCAGAGGTCTCTGTCAAGGCAAAGGGTGCGGTCTGCGTCAGTTTGGTATCAAAGCTTAGAAAAGCTTCTTTGCTTCCTGTAGCAGGAAGAAGGAAGATTCACCATGCCGCCAAGGAGAAGAGATAGACAATCACCCGATCCAGAGGAGGAAAGGGAGACGTCCAGAGGAAGGGAGATGTCTAGAGGAAGGGGTAGACAGGTGCAGAATCCAGAAGTAGAAAGAGATCTGCATAACATATGCACCAGACTTGTGGACATGGAGATAAGAAAAAAGCGCACAGCTGATGTAGGAGATATCAGTGAGTTCGAAAGTGGAGATGCTGCTCGGCATGGAGAAGAAGAAGTCACAGCAGAAGATGCAACCAATGAATGCTTGCTTAAAGCTGTTGCAAGGATGGGTGCAAAGGCGAAGATGGACATTCCATTTTATGAGGGAAATCTGGATGTAGAAAAGCTTCTAGACTGGATTAGATCTCTAGACACATACTTTGACTATGAAGATGTTGAAGAGGACAAGAAGGTCAAGCATGCCATCACGAGATTAAAAGGACATGCAGCCTTGTGGTGGGATGAACTACAAGCGGACATGCATTGTCAAGGCCAGCATAAGATTAAGAGTTGGGACAGGATGATTGCAAAGATGAAAGTAAAATTCATCCCCAGGGATTACCAAATTTCTCTGTTAAGGAGAATGCAGAACCTGAGATAGAAGCTGATGTCAGTGAAGGAATATACTGAAGAATTTTATAGGTTGAATATCAAGGTAGGTCATCGTGAAAGCAATGATGAAACAATAGCTAGGTATATGAATGGCCTGAGATATGAGATTCAGGATGAGATGATTATGTTGACCATCTGAATGGTGGAAGATGCTTATTAGATGGCTCTAAAAGCGGAGGAGAAGCTGAGCCGAAAACAGAGTCAGAGGGGTAGAGGCAGAACTCAGCCAAGAGGCAAATCAATTGCCCAGGATAGAAACCAGAA
>JASDQU010505862.1:49824-60209 GCA_032191745.1 Picea mariana | reverse complement strand
TACTTTTCCTCGTACTAGAGGTAGAGGAAGAGGAAGAGGTGGAGTAATTACATGCTTCACATGTGGAAAGAATGGGCACAAGTCTTATGAGTGTCCAGATAAAAAGAAAGAAACTGGGGAAACTCACATCACTGAGGCACAAAGGTGAGATGTTGAGGTAGAATACGCTGAAGGTGGAAGATCGCTGATGATGCGAAAAGTTCTTTTGACACCAGAGAAGGAGGTGGAGAATTCAGTGCAAAGAAACAGTCTTTTTCAGACTGCTTGCAAAACCAAAGATAGGGTATGCAAGGTCATTGTGGACAATGGTAGCACGGATAATCTCATTTCGATGGAGATGGTAGAGAAGCTAGAGATGGAGACGACCGAACATCTAAGCCCATATAAAGTTTCATGGCTACAAAAGGGACATTAGGTAAATGTCACTAAACAATGTTTAGTTGAATTTAAGATAGGAGGATATAATGATAAGATATTATGTGATGTTATTCCTATGGATGTTTGCCATCTATTGCTGGGTAGGCCATGGCAATATGACAAAAATGTGATTCATGATGGGCGAATGAACACATAAACCCTAGAGAAGAATGGGAGGATACACATGTTGCTTCCAATTAAGGATAAAGAGGTAAAAATGGAAGTAAGCAACACTGTACTTCTCATGAGTGGGAAGGAAATCCTTACCGAGGTCAAGAAGAAGGAGGAACCACAATTCATTGTGGTCAGGAAACTGAAAATTGTTGTCACTAGCACAAGAGTGGATGATTTACCAGAGGAGGTTTAGGAACTGCTGGAAGAGTTTGTTGACATTGTAGTGGACGAATTACCTTGTTCGTTGCCACCGATCAGAAGTGTGAGTCATCATATTGATCTCATACCAGGAGCTAGTTTTCCAAACAAAGATGCGTACAGATTGACGTTGCAAGAGAATGAATAGGTCAAAAGACAAGTCCAGGAGTTGTTGGACAAAAGTTTAGTCAGGGAAATCTTGAGTCCGTGTGCTGTTCCAACAGTACTCAGCCCAAAGAAAGACGGAGGCTGGAGGATGTCTACTGACTCGAGGGTGATTAATAAGATAACCATCAGGTACATATTTCCATTGCCAAGGATGGATGATCTGATGGATTGCTTGAGTGGAGCAAAGTGTTTTTCAAAGATTGATTTGAAAAGCGGATATCACTAGATTCGTATGAGGGAAGGTGATGAATGGAAAACAACCTTCAAAACCAACGAGGGGTTGTATGAATGGCTTGTTATGCCGTTTGGATTAACAAATGAACCAAGTACCTTCATGAGGTTGATGAACGAAGTCCTGAAGGAGTTTATCGGGAAATTTGTCATTGTGTATTTGGATGACATATTGGTTTTCAGTAAAACAACAACGGAGCATCTGAAGCATTTGGCTACAGTGATGCGAAAATTATAGCAGGAGAAGTTGTTGATAAACATGAAGAAATACTCATTCATGAAGACAGATCTCATTTACTTGGGGTTTTTTATTTCGGAAAATGAGTTGAGGATGGATCCAAATAAGGTGGAAGTAATCAAGAATTGGCCATCACCGAAAAACATATTTGAGGTGAGAAGTTTTCATGGATTGGCTGGTTTCTACCAAAAATTCATCAGAAATTTCAGTGGAATTAGTGCAGTGATGATGGACACCATGAAGAAAAGACACAAATATTTTCACTGGACTGAAGAATCTGAGAAGAGATTCAATCTATTGAAGAGGAAGATCACGGAACAACCAGTTTTGGTGTTGTCGGATTTCCAAAAGACATTTCAGGTGAAATGCGATGCAAGTGGATTTGCAATTGGAGCAGTCTTGAGTCAGGAAGACATGCCGATAGCATATTTCAGCGAGAAGATGAATGAAGCAAAGTTGAAATATTCCACTTATGATAAGGAATTTTACGCTATCATACAGGCACTGAAGAAATGGAGGCATTACTTGATCCCGAAAGAGTTTGTCTTGTACAGTGACAATCAAGCACTATAGTTTGTGACTCAACAGGAAAAGTTGAATCAGAAACATGTCAAATGGGTTGAATATATGCAAAATTTTACTTTTGTGATTAAACATATTTCTGGTACTGCTAACAAAGTTGCTGATGCTTTGAGCAGGAAGTGTTTGCTGTTGCAGGAGTTCAGAGTCAAAACGTTGGGTTTTGATGATCTTAGGGACATGTACAAAGATGATCAGGATTTTAAGGAGGCATATGAAGCTGCTGAGAATCCAGTTCTCAGAGACAGAAGCCCATGGATAGAATACATGATCTAGGAAGGATTTCTATTCAGAGGAAATCAATTGTGTATTTTGAAATGCTCCATGAGGGAGAATCTGTTAAAGGAGAAACATAGTGGAGGATTGGCGGGGCACTTTGGTCACGACAAGACATTCACAAAATTGAACGAGTCATATTTTTGGCCGGGAATGCGAGCAGATGTGAAGCGATTCGTGGATAGATGCGGAGTTTGCCAGCATTCGAAGGGAAGAAGACAGAATGCGGGGTTTTATCAACCATTGCCCATACCAGAGAGGCCGTGGGATGCGATTAGCATGGATTTCATATTGGGGTTGCCAAGAACACAAAGAGGTGTTGATTCAATCTTTGTGGTGGTGGATAGATTTTCTAAGATGGTACACTTCATTCCATGTCAGAAGACCAGTGACACAACTCACATTGCGAACCTATTTTTCAAAGAGGTCATTCGACTTCATGGGTTGCCAAGAAGCATAGTTTCGGATCGAGACACTAAGTTCATAGGGCATTTTTGGAGGACCTTATGGAAGAAGCTGGGAACTAACTTGGCATTTAGTTCGGCTTATCATCGTCAGACGGATGGACAAACAAAGGTGGTAAACAGGAGTCTGGGAGACTTGCTGAGAAGCTTGGTGACAGAACACCATAGCCAGTGGGACAATATATTACCACAGACAGAATTTGCTTATAATGACTCAGTTAATAGGAGTACAGGGCAGAGTCCATTTCAGATTGTTTATGTCATGCAACCGAGAGGAATTTCTAAACTGAGAGAGTCAGAACAGACTGCAATTAGGAGCGCTAGTGCAGAAGAATTCGCAGAGGCGATGAGGGAACTTCATAGCCAGGTGAAGGAATGATTGCAGAATTCAAGCCAGGAATATAAACGTAGGGCAGATCAGCACAGAAGACAACTTCAATTAGAGGTTGGTGATTTGGTTCTGGCATATTTGAGAAAAGAAAGGTTCTGGAGAGGAACATATAATAAATTGAAGATGAAGAAAATCGGGCCATGCAGGGTCTTGAAGAAATGTGGGGCAAATGCTTACGAGATTGAATTACTCGATGGGATCGGAATTTCTCTGATATTCAATATCTCGGATTTGTACCCATATAAGGTTGAAGAAACAAAGACTGGAAATGAGCAGCCAATGATCTAGTCAATGAAGCAGATGTTGGTTGCAAGTAAGCCATAGATGGAGTGCATACTGGACAAGAGAGTGAGTAAGAGGACCAGGCGAAAGCAATACCTTGAGTATCTGGTCAAATGGAAGAACCATCCAGTTGAAGATTCCAGCTGGGAGAATGAAGTAGAGATTCTGAAGCATGGACAGACCATGCAGGAGCTCATGGACAGGAGCCCATGAATATTTTCAAGCTAGGGAGTATGATGCAGGAGCATCGCTGACATTAAGCAAGCCAGCGTGGAAGACGATTGACAGTTGGAAAGCGCCAGCCCAAATTTTTTTGAAATTCCCTTGGATCGATGCGCCATATTAAATGAAGTCATTTAAGAAGAGATGCACTTGTGTAATGTAATCGGGCCTTGAGCAACTCGCTCTCGTCCTTAGTAGGTAGGAGGCATTTATAGTAGTTAATGCAGGTAGACATAATTTAATTCTAGATTAGACTAATTGAGAGCGCAAGAGGGAAATTGGATATAGACACCCTCATTGTGTATTGTATCATTATCAGGAAGAAGGAAGAGAAAGAGCATGCAGAGAGCTGTGTAAGAACACCCATGTACATATATTTGGATTAATAGAAAGCTTTGATTCAAATTCATGGTTTGTGTTTTTCTCTGTGTATTGATGTTATGCTCATGAATGTTTGCTTCCTGTTATACATTTGCTTTGATATGATGTGTATATGATTTCATGTTCTAAGTTGAAGTCTGAAAGGAAGAGGGAATGAGTTTCAATTTTTTCTCTATCTGAGCAAGAATTCTTGCAAGGAGTGTAGTCGAAGTGTCCGCAAGGAGTGAGTTGATAGAGGGTTCAGTTAGGTAGCATTTGTTTTCATTTCCACAGAAGTGCAGTCGGGCACAGGAGCCGTGTAAGGAGTGCGTAGGCAAAGTAAAGTCTCAGGGTTGCGAACCTGAGTAAGGTGTGAGAGACTGCTGCTGGATGAGTGCGCAGAGTCAAAGGTGTTCAGCACTTGGAAGTGTCTGAGAGTTGCCGCAAGGAGTGCGTGCGAGAATCTTCTCTAAGACTTTGAGTTGGGAGGAATCTCAAGAGGGATAAAGCCTTTGAATCTATTGAAGGTAGCACAAGACATTGGTGCACATCAAGTGATTAGAAGGAATTTGGAATTGTGGCGTAAGTGGTTAGATCCGGGAAAGAGTCCTCGGTTCATTTCACTGGGAACATCAAGGAGGAAGAGACAGACGGTTAGGATCTTGTGGAGAGGATTTGCGGAATCCTGCCAGTCATCCAATCTGGTAAAGAAGTGGGAAGGTTACAGATGCGTTCAGAGTTCAAGTTCCAGGGATCGTGATCCATCGGATCACCACCAAGTTACCCGTCAACCGTCCGATTTGACAGGAGTTGCACAGGATTTAAATCCTCGTGAGCAGAGGGAAAACCCCGAGAAGCCATCTGGGGTATTGAGACATCGGGGTTCAGAAAATCAGAAATCCTATGGACCAGAGATCGGGTAAATCCATCGTGAAAATCCTGACAAGTTCTAAGCTGTCCATTTGTTGGGACAGGTGGCAGAAATCGAGAGTCATCGGTATATCAAGGATTCGGTCATTGGGGCTCATATAAGTGAGTGGTTTGACTTTGCGTTTGGAGAAGTCCGAGGTTCGATCTGAACCGTCCATCATTTGGGACGCGTGTTGGAAGATCTGAAGAAGTCGGGATTCGACGTTTCAGAGGTCCTGAGGACAGGATACCTTTGCAATTCGAAATCACGAAGCCCAAAATCCCGATGAGGAGGTAAGTTACGTGCGGGGCCCAGCTAACGTCGTCTCGACGTAACAGGGGAATCGAGAATTTCCAAGGTGAAAGCCCCGAAGCATACGAGAGCTGTCTATCTTTGAGGACGTGTGGCATCGATCTCGACTTTCGGAGAAAATCCCGAAGAGGACTCATATCGGGGAATCGACTTTCGAGATATTGGGGAAAGTGGAGGTAAAATAACTTCGGCATTTGAAGTCACGAAACCCCGAGGGAGACCTGGAGTCATTGATCCTAGTAAACGATCACGGCCGTTGATTGTTTTTACGGTGGAAGGGCTTCCCAGTGACTTCACATCGGGAATCGGGGGTCCGGGGAATAAGGAGTCACATACACCTCGACATTAGAAACCCCGAAATCCCGAAAGGTGGTAGGATTGAGGTCATGTGAAAGGAGGTTGTGTGGACCACGAGCCTAGTCCAGAGGCTGATCGGAGATTATAGTATATCGGGAAAATGGAGATCGCGAGATAGGGAACCAAAGGGTCATGACACCAGGAGTTTGAAAACCCCAAAACCCGATTTTCTATTCTTCTATCAAGAAGAGAACAGTGACCGACCTAGAGACTGTGAAGAGCCGAAAAGACCTGTGGGTCAATTTCAAAGGAGATTCCAGTGGAGAATCGAAGGAGCCGCTCCGGCTTGAAGTTAGAGTTAGAACGATCCTTAAGACCGGGAGGTCAACGCAGAGGTCTCTGTCGAGGCAGAGGGTGTGGTCTGTGTCAGAATGTGACAGAGGTCAGATCATTCATGGGTCGTGCCGGTTATTACCGAAGATTCATAAAAGGGTTCTCAAAGATTGCAAGTCCAATCACTTCTTTGCAAAAGAAGGGAATGAAGTTCAAATGGAATTCCAAGTGTGAAGAGAGTTTTCAATAGTTGAAGGGAATATTGACAAGTGCACCAATATTGAATATTGCAGATCCAAACAAATATTTCATTGTGTGCATTGATGCATGCAAAGAAGGACTTGGTGGAGTTCTCAATCAAAAGGACCATGTGGTATGTTATGAGTCCAAAAAATTAAAAGAGCATGAGAGGAATTATGCTACACATGACTTGGAGTTAGCAGTGATTGTACACACATTGAAAATGTGGAGGTATTAAAGGGTAAGAAATCTGTGCTAAGGACAAACCGCTATGGTCTGAAGCATTTGTTTGGACAACCAACACTAAATGCTACGAAAATTATATGGCTGAAATTTCTGAGTGAGTATGACTTCGAAATTAAGCATATAAAGGGAAAGGAAAATCAAGTGGCTAACACACTCAGCAGGAGAGCTCATGAAGTGCATATTGCAGCCATTAGCATGTACATGACAGCTCTGAAGGACAAAATTATTGCAACAACAAATTCAGATAAAAGTTATTTAAAAATAAAAGAGACATTACATCAAGGTAATTTTCAACAGAAATTTAATTATTATGAGATGAAAGAAGATGTAATTCTCATGTACAAAGGTAAGGTGTATGTGCCGAATTCCGGGGAGCTGAAAAATGAAATGTTGAAGGAGATGCACAATGTGACATATGCCGAGCACCCAGGATATCAAAAAACAATTATAGCAGTAAGAAGACAATATTTTTGGCCAGGAAAGAAGAAAGAAGTGGCTGATTACATAGCCAGATGTCTAGAATGCCAAAAGCTAAAGACAGAACATAGACACCCATCAAGTTTTCTACAGCCATTTCCCATTATGGAGTGGAAGTGGGAGGTAGTTACAGTTGATTTTATTACTAAACTTCCTAGAAAAGTGAAGAAACATGATTCCATCATGGTGGTGGTGGATAAATTGACTAAAGCAACATATTTCATTCCAGTAAAGACTACACACAAGGAAGTAAATATTGCGGAAATTTATATGAGAGAAACTGCTAGGCTACATGGAGTGCCTAAGGCAATAGTTTCAGACAAAGATCCAAAGTATACTTCCAATTTTTGGAAGGGTTTGTTCAAGGGCCTTGGGAAAAATTTAAATCTTAGTACAATATATTGTCTAGAGTTAGTTGGGAAAACATAAAGGACTAACAAGATAATTAAGGACACTTAGAATGTATGTGTTGTATCAACCATCAAAGTGGGAAGATTATATTCATTTAGTTGAATTTTCCTACAACAATGGGTATCAAGCCTCATTGAAAATGAGCCTATTTGAGGTATTTTATGGCAGAAAATGTAACACACCAGTGAGTTGGGATAATCCAGCAGACAAAGCAGTTGTTGGGCCATAATTGTTAAAAGAAATGGAAGATCAGATGGCAAAGATAAATCATAATTTGAATGCTGCCCAAGATAGGTAGAAAATTTATACAGATAGGAACAAAGTTTTCAGAGATTTTAAAGTGGGAGAACATGTGTTTTTGAAAGTGAAGTCAAAGAGAAGCTCACTAAGATTAGGAAGTTTCCCGAAGTTGGCAGTAAGATATTGTGGGCCTTTTGAAATATTAGAAAAGATAGGGCCAGTTGCATACATGTTAGCTTTGCCTGCATCCATGAGAGCGCATAATGTATTTCATGTGTCATTGTTAAAGAAATATGTGACTAATCCTAACCACATAATTGATTTGAATGTGATCCACGTGGAGCACGAAGGGGATTTCCAGGTGGAACCAGTATGCATCCTGTATCGAAAATTAAAAGTACTCAGGAACAAAGCCATAGGGATGGTAAGGTTCAATGGACCTGCTACGGTCCTGAAGATGCTACACGGGAACGTAAAGAAAACATGTGGGCAAAATACCCACAAATTTTTGACAGTTTTGAAGAAAACATAATGCAAGACTCCATTTTGAGCAACTATATTCGAAAACCACATCTCCGAGTCCTAACCAACTGCATCGGGGACCTTGATAAAATAATGACTCATTCCTTGCGTTAGCCTTGATAAATGGATGGTACATCCCTTGGGTTAACCCTGATAAATGAATGGTGCCTTCCTTGGGTCGACGAGTTGAGAGGAACACGAGATTTTGGTTGGAGTTGTTGCTGGTGTTGTTGAAATTGCAGCTTTTTCTTCTTCTAAGTATTGTGATGTAAATTTTCATATATGTATATCAACATAGAGTGCACCGAGGACGATGCACAATTGTAGGGGAGGGGGAATGTAACATCCCCACTATAATCCCTAGTTTAATTAATTCTTATGTGGATATAATGTGTGGCTACAACCAAAGAGATGTAATATGCAAATTGTATTTCCTTGTTTTATTAATAAAATGCGATGCCACATGCTAAGGGCACATGGAAAATAGATGTGGGATGAGTTAATCCAAAAGAGAGGGGAGTGTCTAGGATAATGGACAAAAGGGATCCAAGGGGGCAAATTACCCATATATATTGATTTAAACCATTTTCCTAAATTTTCTATTGCATAGGGGCCTTCCCATTTCTAATTGAGTGTTCCCAAAGCCAATCATTTAATACATGTAAGAGGGTGGGTGTGAGTGGTCACATCCCAAAGTTATTAGACACATGGGGGTTGAGTACAATCAGCTTGGGGAAGAATGTGAGTCAAGAAAGGCAAGCCAAAGAGAGGAAATTCGTATGGGCGGGGATAGCAGTTTTTAGTGAAGGGAAGTTTTGGGCATGAGAGAAAGAGGGGAGCAAGAAATAGAGGTGGAAGCTGATGCAACAATGGAGGGAGAATTATAGAGAAAGATGGAGTGTAATTGGAGCTGGAAAAACTGAAGAGTCAGGTTGTCATGCTTGAAGAGTGAACTCCTGTGTGAGTTGCACTAAACTAACAAGTGTTTGTTGTTGGTTTGCTGACAATTTTCCTAGAAACAATTTCCCTTGAGTTCCCAGCTAAGAGATTCCTAGCTTCCTGTGCCAAAGAGACTCTGATAAACAAATGGGACACCTGAGGGACTGAGATCGGTGAAGGGGTACATTCTTTGGGTTGGACAAGTCAAGAGGAAGAGAGTTGGTGGAAAATCAGGACAACTGTAGGAAAATATTAGTTGGGTTGAGAGTTTATGAGTTGTGAGTGGACTGTGTGAGACCACCCTCTTTTGTGGATTGCTAGCCTCATCTCAGTGGTGACTAACTGCTGAGATTTGAAACAATCAATTTATGGTTGGGTGGAACGTCTGTACCATGCAGCTGGTTGCACAACTTTTGTGAAAAAATAAGTGTCTTATATTGTTGTTATGTTAAATTATGTGTTTAATTGTTGTGCATGAACTATGTGTATTTGGAAGTGATTTATATGTTGTTGTAATGAGTTGTTTAGCTTCATTTCATGTTGATTATTAGCATGTTGTAGATGCTTCTATGCCATGGCTCTTGGCAATAGCTAAATCTGTTTTAATTCATAGTTGTAAGATACAAGAAATCAACTAATTGTAAATGAATAAATTAGTTAACAATTTTTTTTCGTTTTTAAGAGTATTTCACGCCGTAATGTCATTCAGAAGGGCCAAGGGACGTAACAATGTAGCTCGTGAGAGTTTTTTCTTATTTTAGCAATGTTGATTTTCTCTTTTGCACTTCTCAAAACTGAGAGGTAATTTTGATCTTCTAAATTAGGGTTGACCACCTCCTTGTAGTATCTTAGTTTCCTTTAATCCTCTAATTATTTATCACACCACATATTCTCCTTAAATTTAGAAGTGATAATATTTTTAATATTATTGGTATTCTGCATGATGGCTTCTTCTTGTAGTCCCCAATGATTTAGCCAAGATTTGACATCTTTATGCCATCCTTTCTTGAGCCGTTGGTGGTTTTGGCTAGAGTTTGAAGCAATTTTGGGGAGCCTATTGTGGTCTATGTTGTTTATCTTGTTTTAGTAAGTTAAATATCTAATCATAACAATATATAAATTAAATAATTTTAAGAGAAAACTTGATTTTTTATTCTTAAACCATTTTCAATATGCCAAATAATATTTTAAAATTAATTCACCTTCATAATACATTATTAAAAAAAAGACTTCAGATTACTTAATTTTATGAAAGCACACATATGAAAAGAGATAAAGGGCATTGGTGTTTATTTAAGAGTTAGAATTATTGTGTAATTATCTTTTCATATTACTTAATTTTATGAAAGCACACATATGAAAAGAGATAAAGGGCATTGGTGTTTATTTAAGAGTTAGAATTATTGTGTAATTATCTTTTCATTTTAGTGAAGGAAGATGAGAAAAATGTTATTAATA
>JASDQU010505861.1:63385-85967 GCA_032191745.1 Picea mariana | reverse complement strand
GCTCTGGTTGCAATTAATTCCTCATCTGATTCATGGATTATAGATTCTGACGCATCACATCATATGGTAGCTAAAGAGGAAGCTTTTACTTCTTTGAGTTCATGCTTTGGACTTCCTATTCTCATGGGGGATGATACTCCAATAGCAATTGCAGGAGAGGGAAGAGTGGAACTTCCTAATGGAAGTTTTGAGAAATTTTTACATGTTCCAAAGCTTTCTATAAATCTGCTCTTAGTTTATCAAATCACTCAAACATGTAAAAGGGTTGAATTTACATCAGATTTAGTTACTGTACTTGACATGCATGACAGTTCCATTATTGCATTTGGTGAGGTAGATCACAAATCACGGTTGTATAAGTTCTCTAAGTTTACCGACTGTGACTCATCTTTGCTACTTACACATGCTAATGATATTAGTAGAGTATGGCATGAAAGATTTGGTCATTTAAACTTTAGGTACATGCAACGACTTTCCAAGCAAGGAATGGTCAAAGGCTTGCCATACATTCACTTTTTTGAAGGGGTTTGTGAAGGATGCATTATTGGCAAGCATACTGAAGAGAAGTTTGAAAAGGGGAAGGCAAGGAGAGCCTCCTCCTTGGAGCTTGTTCATAGTGATCTCATGGGTCCATTTCCACATTAGTCCATAAGCAAAGCAAGGTATGTTATTACATTTATTGATGATTACTCATGCTATACTTGGGTTTATTTTCTCAGACAAAAGTCTGAAGTTTTTGAGCATCTCAAAGCTCTAGTAGAGACACAAACTGGGAAGAAAATAAAGATCCCCTGTACAAACAATGGGGGGGAGTATATGAACAAAGATGTTCAGAATATTTGTCATGAAGCTGGTATCTAGTTGCAGCACACAATTCCATACATTCCACAACATAATGTAGTTGCTGAAAGGAAGAACAAGTCTCTCAAGGAGATGACCAGTTGCATGTTGCATGCAAGATAACTTCATTCCAAGCTTTGGGATGAGGCACTTAATTGTGTTTCTTACATACATAACAGAGCACCTCATAGATCTGTTGAGGATAAGACACCTTTTGAGGCTTGGCAAGTGACAAACCATATGTCGCACACATCCACATCTTTGGATCTAGAGCATGGGCCCACATTCCTTCTGAAAAGAGTAAAGCCTTAGATCCACAGAGCACACCTTGCATCTTTGTGGGATATCCATATGATGTGAAGGGATAAAGATTGATTGATCCCTATATAGACCGGCTCATCATTGAGCGCATTGTTTAGTTTGAGGAGAGTCCTTTGCATGCACCTCCATTGCAGCATGCAGAGACTCTTGTGCTTCCATCAGTTCCAGACATCAGAGATGATGATTCCACACTCTCATATGCTACATATTCAGAAACAAATTCAAAGGATTCTGTACATGCAAATGAGCAGGTAGTACAACCAAATGAGGAGCCAGCGTTAGAGCTTCAACAAATTCCCAAGTGGGCACAGTCCACACTTCAGGAATTTGGTATCCTTCCAAGGAATCCATTGGATTCGAGGAGGACTCAATCTCAGCATAAGGAGCCTTCTCATGTACTTTCAGCTTTAGAACATTTGATGCCCATACATTGCTATATGGTTCAATCTACTGATCCACAAACCTACAATAAGGCCTTGGGAAATCCATTATGGAAAGAAGTCATGCAGGAGGAGCATGACTCTCTCCTAGAGAATCAGACTTGGCATCTGGTTCCACTTCCACCATAAAGGAATATTTTCAGGTGCAGATGGGTCCACATGATCAAGAGGTACAAGGCTAGATAGGTTTCCAAAGGACTTCATTAGATCCATAAATATTTCTACATCTTCATGAAGACTTTCAGTGAGAAGAAGTTTCAGACTTTGAGGGATCGTCTTGCAGTGAAGAACATAGTTGCCTAGCAACTGCCATTTTATTCTTTTGATACATTATCTTTTGAGGGGGGGTTTTGTTCCCATGTGGCTTTCCCTCTTTCCTCATTTTTATTCAATGTTCATTAGTTGCATTGTACATGAGTACCTAATATGGCCTAGTAGTCGGGACTCATTTTTTACTCCATAGTGATGTTCAGGGGGAGTGTTGGAGAAATTTCCATTTTGGGCACACTATTTCAATGAGAGTAACACTAGTTTAGTGGGAGTTAACTGACCAGTTCTATTTTATACTTTCTAATATTAGACCATCACTATTATGCATGCATTCCTAATTATAGGATGTCATTGCCTATATGAGTGAAGATCACTCACTCATTGATAAGATCATAATATACATTGATTCTCATTCTTCATTGTGTATCTCTTTTCCTTTTCTTGATAAGCTTTGTTTGTGTATGCTTTAGCTAGGTATCCTGTGTAGGTTTCCATGAAACAATGACATTACTCTAGTGATATTATATGGAAGTTAAGTTTTGGGATGGAGCATATGAATCTTGAAAGAAAATCTAGCAAATCCAAAAACATTTTATAATTTATAACCCTAAAATAAAAAAAATACGTCATGTCCAATCCTTCTTTTAAAAATTGGTCTTCCATGTGTTACAAGTGGCTATGATTAGGTACCTATTGTACCTAAGAATAATATAAGTAACGTGAAAGAAAAGGGGCTTCCTAGGGTTCTTTCAAATTCTAATCAAAGTCACTTGGGACTTAAAAGACAATTGCATAAAGATTTTAAATCTTGGCTAGAAACCATTAGAGAATAGAAGATGATACCACTATGTAGAATAATGATACCATTAAAAATACTATCACATATCAATTTAAAGAGAAATTATGGTGTAATGAAGAAATAGAGAATAAGAGAATGTTAAGGTATTATAAATAGGTTAGGACCTGAATCTAAAGCATTTTTGTGTTATAGTTTTCTTGAAGAAAATCATCATTGCTATAATAAGAACCAACTCTCATGATCTTCATAGTGAAACTTGACACTAGAAAAATCCTAAAACAATGTTGGATGTGTGACATTTGTGGTCCTATAAACCAACTTTCTATACACATCTTGTAATCCTTATACAACAAGCACCTTGCACGTAATAATCAATTCTCCTCTCTCCATATTACAATGTGACAAGTATAAGATGAAGGTATTTAACCCTTTTATATTGAATTCATAGACCCTCCTAGTGAAAGATTACAATTGCATGATTACAATGAGAACATTGATTGATATGAAGGGTATCGAGGAAATTAGCTATATTTCAAGTGACCCCATTCTCATAATAGACGACAAGACATGATTATTTCATATAGAACATCCACTTAGTATGCCTTCTTGGTGAAAGTTGGTATGAGTCTGTAGGAACTATAGTGGCTTCTAGTAGGTGTGGATAATTGTCTCATTCCCTTGTATATAAAACCTTCAACAGATCATTACTTAATGCAAAGCCAATAACTCTTTATCATAAGTAGGATAATTCATAATAGCTCCACTAAATGTTTCTAAATGATAAGAAATTGATATTCCTTCATGTGTTAGGGAAAATCCCATGGAATAACCAAATGAATTGAATTCAATTTCTAAAGGATTCTTCAAATTTTAAAACCCTAACACTAGGGATTCACAAATCTTCTTCTTCATAACATTGAATGATTGTTCTTAAGTCTTTGTTATTTTTTTTTATTATCTTCCTTAATTAAGAAGTACAAAGGTGCAACAATACTTACAAATGAGTAATGAATTTGTGAAAATTATAGCAACACTCCTTAACTCCAAAAGATTCACCAATCTTAACCTTGACTTAATAATATGGAATTTAACCAATTTTATCGTGTGGTTCTCTCTAACCATGAATCCTAGATAAAGAAGTATCTTATTGGCAAAGTTACATGATCTTATTTTCGATTACAACTTGTTGACTTTCAAAGTCTCTACTACTTATTTCAAATGGATGACATTTATCACCCATGTTTTGTTGTAGACACGTATATCATCTAAATACATAACATCAAAATAATATATAAAAGATTTCAAAATTTTATTCATCAATATCATAAAAGCATTAGTAAATATAAAAATCCTCATTAACCATTCCAACAAACCTTGCTTAATTTTGAAATCATCATTCCCATGTTTTCCTTTCACTTACAATGAGATGAGTTTCATAAGTGAAAAGGAAAATCTATTGAAACTTCAAACAATTATTCAAATTTGTTGGTGTTGGTGTTTTCCAACACATCCATCTTGTGTGAATTGTAAGCTTACGCAGGCTCTCAACTAAAAAACTATTCTTATCTATTTGTTGGGTCTATTCATTCCTATAAATGAAGACCCTCTCATGTATTTCTATCATTCATATTAATAGTTTATTCTATGTTAGTATGAGCATCATTCATGATCTGGGTTGATCTTTAGATCTCTACATGGTATCAAAGCAAGCACTTCCTGCCCTTCTTGTTTTCTGAGCAGGTGTATACCTATCTTGTTGTTTTCTCATTACTCATCTGTTTGATTCTTTTTGTTTCGCCTCTGTTTTGTGGCCCATTGTCTCAAATCTAGGCATGTCTACACAAATCTTGGCCGAGTGTTGGCTTGATTATCTCAAATTTTGGATCCTGGCTTTTGCGGAGCTCTTATTGGTGCGCATGATATGTGGTGTCTTTGTAGATTGTGGATTTAGAGTTGTGCACTCGCCTTAGTATTTTTCATGTAGCATCAGAGAGCATGGTTCAGATCTATCCTTCTTGCATTCAGATCTGGCTCCTTTGTGTGTCACTTGGCTTCCTAGACTTGGGTTGTTTGAATTTAGATTTGGCCTCTTTTTGTGCAACTCAAGTAGGGAGATTTCTTTGGCATATGATCGATCTTGTTCGTCCCACTGATGGCCTTCATTTTGTTGGCAAATTGTTTTCATTAATGTCAAAGGTAGACAGGTTTTTGACAGTGATGAGTGCCACGGGTGTCAAAGATAAAGGGAGACTGTGAATATATCTATGTGTCGTTGACATTCTACAAGATCTTTGTGTGTTTACCTTGAATGACAACACCATAAGAATGAGATGACCGCATGTGAAATAATAGATTTGAAGAGAAAATGACGAATGAAAGAAAGATGAGACAATCTCTTTAAAGAAGAACCGAGGAGGTAGTAGAACCATAGATATGAAGTCTGAAGGTGTAAATGAAGCTCAAGAATATGTTGAATACTTGAGAAGTGAAGGTCCCGATGGACTGGTTGACTCGATCGAAGAAATAACGTAAAAATCCAAATCCCACATGCATAAAGGAAATTGACTCTAATGGGTTTATAATGAAAAGGTGAAAGCACATAGTTTGAATGTGAACGATGAGCTACAAAACCCTGCGTGAAGAGTTAAATTTTATATCGTGGGGCCCAACAAACCAGATCAAAATATCGGGTGAAGCACAGTGCTAAGGTTCCAAGGGCTTGGTGGTCCAATTCCCTGGTTGTGGGGTCCACCATATCAAATATCGAAGGATTGGACATAAAATATTGTAGTTGCATGTATGAAGTTCCATGTGGCCCGATGGCCTGATAGGATGGTAGACCCAGTGGACAGAACATGGATGGAGATATTACATACCGGATCAAAAGAGTGGAGTGAGAGCATAGTGGTAATGTCACAGGGGCTTGATGGGTCGATACCCCAGTGGATCGATGTCTCAGTGGTACGATATTGGCGTATCAGATATTGGAAAAGTGGAATATCAATACAACATTGAAATCCATATGTGTTGGTGGTTGATGCCATGTCAAAGCCACAAAAGAAATCATATCGGTTCCACGTGATAGTACCAAGTTAGCATGATGTCCAAAAAAGGGTGGAGGAAGTGAATATGTCAAAGTTACTAGCGCCACATCATCCGCTATGAAAAATCCATGTTAGTTATTATATGCATAAGGAGTCCACATCTCAGTGCCATGTGAAACACTATAGTTATCCCATGTATCATGGAAAGTTTGAGCCATGTGTCTCGGACAATATATCGGTAGATCAGTTATTGAGAGTTTGAGTAGTGTAGTGTTGAATCCCGGGGGCCCAGTGGGCCGGTGAGTTTGGTGGGATGATAACCCGATGGCATATTGGATCAGGACTAAGAGTTGTTAGTGAAAAGTTAAAAGCCATGGGGGGTCGATATCCCGATATCCTAATGGTCCCAACATCATGGGAATAGAGAACTAGATCAACGACCAAGATTAAATATGAGAATATCAGATGACTATTGAGCGATGAAGTCTATGTTGTCTATTTTGGCAAAGTATGAGCAGATCAATGATCGAGATCAAATCAAGACTTAGATCGAACATCATTTGAGTGTTAAGGTTTATAATTTGAACATAGAAAGGATAGCATGAGAAATTAGAGGAGAATGGGACCGATTTCAAAGGATCTTTTGCAGGAGAGCCAAAGGAAGTTGGAGTCGACCCCATAAGCTCAATTCTTTTCGTCATTTGGACAAATCCATGGAAGCACAGAGTGTATAAATAAAATTCCCAAATCATTTTGAGTGGTGTGTGTTTGATAAGTGTAGTGGGTGTGGATTGTGTGAAGACAAGCTAAGAAGCTCTGAGGTATGAGGATGTGAGAGGATGAGAAGTTTTGATATTGAAGAACCAATAGTGAAATAATGTGAAAAGATTAAGTAAGATGGAAGTGGAAGAGAAACATAGGCTCCCAGATTCAGGGTCCTATAAATGAAAGAGGATGAAATATAATTGGATGGTTGGAGAGGTGCAAAGTCCATCGAACTTCTAAAATCATGCAAATTGTGAACTAGTGGAGAGTATTTTGACAATAGAGACAAAGCAATTGACTTGTGCAGGTGAAGGATTGAAGTAAGAAGATGATTTTGTATTGTTGACAGATTGAGTATATTAGTGTATCCTGCAGGTGGGTGCCAATGAATATATTTTTTGAAGTTGGGGCCTACAGGTAGAGCTAATTTGGTGCTCAACTAAGGGGATTAGTTTCTACTGCAAGTGGGTGCTTGAAAAAATTGCAGCTTAGTTGGTGCTCAAAAGAGGGGATTGGTGTCTCCTGTAGGTTGGTGCCTGCAAACATTGTAATAGTAGGTTTGTGCATGCAAACATTGTAACAATAGGTTGGTGCCTACATGATTTTATAAAAGAATTGTTTTATGGTTTTCTCCCATTTGGGTTTCCACGTTATATCTCTGTGTACTTTGGAATGTATAATTGTATGTTTATAATCAACAACTATAGTAATTAAAGTTATACATTGATAAATATTGTAAGAAAATAAAAATATACTTATATTGATTCAGACCCCTCTCAGTATAAGTAAGTGTGCCAACAATTTGTATCAGAGTAGGTTCCTTCAAGGACAGTCGAACCACTAGAAGGTGAATCCCTCTATCACACATGGATAGACATGAAGGTTTGAAAATAGATCTACATTATTCAATGGATCCAATTATGCATTATGGAGTATAAGAATGAAATGTTATTTTATGGCACTTGAGTTTGACTTTTGGAGTGCAATTAAAAACGGTTACACAACTCCAAAAACTCCACCTATAGATACAACTAGAAAGAATCTCAATGAAAATAACTCCAAGGCCATTGGTGCAATTTTGAACGGTCTGGGAAATCCATTATTTGTCAAAGTCATTAATTGTCGTTCAACCAAAGAGATGTGAGACAAGTTATAGAAAATATATGAAGGGGATGACAAGGTCAAGAAGGTAAAATTACAAACCCATAGAGGAAAATTTGAGACCCTTAAGTTGAATGAAGAAGAGAGTATTGCAACCTATTTTCTTCGTGTGGATGAGATTGTCAACACTATCAGAGGATTGGGTGAAGAGATTGAAAAAACTGTGATTGTGAAAAACGTTCTTATATCACTTCCCTCAAGATTTAATCCCAAGATATCTGCCATTGTATAATTAATGGACCTAGACAAG
Source organism: Picea mariana (assembly GCA_032191745.1). Taxonomy (NCBI): domain Eukaryota; kingdom Viridiplantae; phylum Streptophyta; class Pinopsida; order Pinales; family Pinaceae; genus Picea; species Picea mariana. The sequence goes on along the minus strand of JASDQU010505861.1, from coordinate 78,077 downwards.
ATGACAATGGATGAGTTGCATAGAATCCTAACTGCATATGAAATGAGGATAGAATAGGATAATCCAACAAAGCTATCAAGTAAGGAAGTATCCTTCAAGGAATCAAAGAAGATAAAGACATACGAATACAAGATGAGTGACAACTCAAAGAGTGAATCATATGCAAAATAAGCTAACTTTGTTAGAAATCTCAAGAGGGGGACAAGAAAATACAAATGTAAGCTTCCCTTCAAATGCTTTAATTGTGGAGAAGCATGACACTTTGATACTAAATGTCCTTATACAAATAATAGAAATAGCAATGTAAAAGACGATTATAGTTTCAAAAGGTGCAAGAAGGATAAGACTGAAAAGAAGAGAAATTTATATAGACAAAAGAAGAATCTATATACCAATAAAGACACCAACTCATCTGATGATAATGACAATGAGACAAAATAAATTCTCTTTATGGGTCTAGAAGCATAGATTGATGTCCTAGAAAATGGAAATGCAGACTCAACAAAAGAAGACAATCTCGAGATTGATGCAGAAGTAGATCTTGAAGGAGAGCCCATATGTGCTCTAAATGAAATAGAGAGACCAAGGAATAGGAAATGGCTACAAAAGGAGCAGTTGAATAAGTACATAAAATAAAGTCTCGGTATAAAAAAAAGTTTTGATGAAATTGAAAAAACCATCATCAACTTAAAAACTCAATTAGAAGAGGAAAAGAGAATTGAAGAAGTCTTAAGAGCCCAACTAAAAGAAAAAGAAGATGTCTGCAACATTTTAGAATCCGAAATAGTTTGTCTAAGAAAGAATTTGGAAATATCACATACCAACATGAAACTTGAAAATATCTCTACAAACTTGAATGAAATCCTAAACTATATATTTTGAAATCTTGGGAGGGACACTGTGTTAACTTTTTTTCCTTGCAAAAGCCATGAAACAAATAACCTGGAAAAGCAATAAATTATGACAATTATCTTATTACAAGTTCAACGGTTTACAGTGCATTGGAACAATAGAATAAAATGGTTGGCTGAAGTCCATGGGAAAAATAATTTAAAAACAAAAAAACAATTCTTGATAAATAACTAGGGAAGATCACATTGAGGACTTGTATAGTTTTTCCAAATTTTCAATCATCGAATTGAAGCAGGAAACTTGTGGAGAATTTCTGCCATATATAAAATTTAGTAAAAACCTATGCAATTCAGTAAGTTTTCTATTTTCTATTTAAATTCCATATGATTATGGACATATGCCAAACAAGTAACTTTTCCTTTGCAACTTTGTGCATCCATCCATACACAATACACTCCAGAATAAGAGAAATATATGACTTTATGCATCAATAAAACATGGTGTTTTTAGCGAAGTTTGATTGCATTTGTTTCTATATAGGACAACTAGAATATTATTGTTAGTGTTTATTTATGAGACATTTATCATAGACACTGTAGAAATAGAAATAATATTCATTTACGCCAACCTGCTTAAATAAATACAAAGTACATTGATCATTCCATGACAGGACATAATCGATAAATACGCATCAAATGCCTAAGTTCATTTGTATCCAAAATATTTATTAAATGTTCTATCATTACTTGGACCAGATGCAAATGTCAAAAACACTATTCAAACAAGCAAGGAAATATACAACTACATATCAATATCTGAAAGCATAACAAATCCAGTTGTCCAACGATAGTGAAAAAATGTTTCTAGCAGTAATTTTTGACACTGCCAGCAGAGATGCATATCACGTTTGCAAACAACATCAAATTTGTTAAAGAGATCAAGGTTTTCCTACAAATTCCATGCTAACGAAAATTCTGGAAGCATCAAATAAAAAAGCTTGTTCCAATTGCAATCTAGCTCTAGTAATACTATATCAGTGTTGCAATGTAACATGATCAACGATATATAAACATCTAGTTCAATGTTCATAAAAATTTTGAGATAATTGAATTGCAAAAAATGCAACATAATGACACTGTAATTCTAACAATGTCCAGTAAATAATTTGGACTCAAAATGTACATACAATGCACACACTATTGTAGGTATTTAATAACTATACATGCAATATGTATATATAATGTATATATTATTGCACATCAACATTTTAGTCAATATAAAATTAATAACTAAATTATAGTTATAGTATATGTACAAAGAAATCAAAAAGAAATATATAGAACTAATCACACATGTAGGATGACATTGTGTTCCTTCAATCTCTATCCCACATGCAATACGGAATTGTCTTTGTTTAATGTAAATTTTCCATGCACTCGAACAACACACAACATATAAACAATTTTGGGTTTCTTTTGCAAATATATTTCATATTGTGTTTTTGTTAAGCTAGGAAGAAACTCGTACAGTATAGGTTCACGATGGTGCATAACACATTATTGTTGTCCATTGTACATATAACAACACTCGGGAAATATTTATATATAAAAGTGAATCTTTGATTACATCTTACACAATCAAACATTGCACTTTTTATCAAAGCAAATGCGCCTGCAAGAGAGTTGCAAATTGCACAGACATGTTCAAATGGAGTTGAATATGCATTTGTTGCTATCATTGTACCTTTGACATGTTTATATAGTACAAAGCTTAATAATTTAGGATATATGTGTGTGTGTGTGTGTGTGTGTGTGTGTTTTCAAATAGTCTTGCACACAATATTTATAGATAGAGGTGTCAATCTATACTTATAGTGTTTGTCGAGCCAGTTGGTTTTTTCATATCTTTGACTGCTTCTGTTGTGAGTTATGTTATACATGTCCACTGTGTTGTGCAAAAAAACTTTTCTTTTGCATATATCCTCATGGTTATATTTTTGAATAGAAAAATGTGAAATTTCCCTTTTTGATATTGTTGTTCCAGTGAAGTAAAGAAATGTCCATATGTCTTGAACAACTGTAGTTGATACATAAAAGATTATAATTGTCATATAGATTCACTTAAGATATATCGACATATAAACGATAAACAATTGACAATGGAAAATCATACCATTGTTTTGTCATCCTCTTTGTTCCTATATTTTATATGCAAAGTGTATTGTGATCCAACTTTTCTAGTGAGGGTGATGACATCTCCAATAGTGGAGATTGGATACATGTCTGTATTATTTGTCAATTGCTTGATTGTTGTTTCTAGTATGAAATTGTATTCTTTACAGGTTGGAAACATTGTCTCAATGACACTTGATTCAAGTATCGATATAAAACGATCGCAATCATCGAGATCATAGCCACTTTTTGGTAGAATTTTGAAATTTGTAATAGATATTCCAGCTCTAGGAACAATATTTTTCTCATGTCTTTCAATGCGGTGTGTGGGAACAATCAATGTAACTATAATAATGTCATTTGCATCTGCCATATCAACACACAAGATTTTTCATGATCTATTTACTTTATCCAAATATGTGTTGTAAACAACCATCACGTCTCCAATGAATACTTCTCTAGTTTTGCAATTGTTCAATTCCTCTTTTGAGACAATATTTGGAGTTGCAGAGTTGCATCATGGAATAACAATCATAGAAAATAAGAAATATGGAAAACAATTTCAATGTATTTCTTTCCCAACTACAAAATCTACATTTTTATATACATACTTTCCAATTGGTCATACTCCACATGGATAGTTGCTTCACCTGTGTATGTTAAACTTGATTCTCCAACATTGATTGCTTCAATCCTAGGTATACCTATTTTTCTTGAACTGAACATAGAAATTTGCAAATTTCATAAGCACTTGATGCTATTTGTTTGTCATTCTTACAAGAGAGTGTTTATAAAAATATGCCTATGTCTTTGAAGCTATCACAACGTGCAAATGGAAAATTGATTATAGAAATTTAACTCTAAATTTGTTGTTGGGAAGATGTTTGTGATGCACCAACTTACTAATAGTTTCCTATCTCGTCCAACTTCTCCTCCTTGGAACACCGAATACATGAATGTGAAGCACATACAATATATTCTATATTATGTCTACTTTGACATATGCTCCTCTTTTTTTATTTTCCTTTTTTGGGATAGGTGTACGTAAACTATGCAACACACAAAAGAACATTTCACACCATACAATACATAGCACTACAAAATTGTTAATTATATGTACAAGATTAAACTGTGAAAAATTACTACAAATGCAAAATATTTGTCAAGTGTAACATACTTGTTATGAAAATTGACACATAGCACTGTCTACTGCAACAAAATTGTACTTTTCTGCTATAATATCTATATTCATTTTTACAACACTTCGAGCCAAATCTCGTAATTGAAATGCATCAATAATTAACAATCAACACCACAACGATTGCACGATCCTATGGAACTGTAAAAACAATAGAGTATGGAAGAATACATTTAGGCAGTTGAGAAGCACGCACAAAAAACATAGAAAGATCCTAATAGCTAGTAAAATATTTAACATTTAGAATATGTGGTGTTGTTATATGGTAGCAAATTCCTTAAACACCCCGAAAGTTGTCGATGTCGAACCTGACATATACAACCAAGGAAAATCACTGCACCCTTGCAGTCTACTCACCTATATTTTTCAAACATGTGCTCTCCTCATATGTATATGGCTCTTGCAATCAGGACTGCTAATTCTATTTTCATCCATTGTCTGTATAATTCATAGGATTGATCATTACCCAATTCCTACATTCCACACCTTTTCATTTGCAATGGCTTCGCACCGGGGATTCCTATGGGTCACGTAATTTGCACGATGATTGATTCATTTACGACACTTTGATTTGTTTGGATTTGCAAAAAATAGAGGCTAATTAGAACTTGTGTGAAGTAAATGTTGTGGTTCTCTATGAGATTTCTAATTCTTTCTATTAATCATTCCTCGTATTTTGTAACTAAATCAGGTCCAGAAAGAACATGTTAGTAAATATGCCCTATGCACTTGGCCTTAAAGAAATCTGACCTCAGTAATGTATTATTCATAATTTTCACATTTATCATAATGCATTTAAAGAAACAAACATATAGCAAATAGAAAAAAAACAGCAGAGAAGATCCATGGACAAATTTCCTTGCAAAAATTAAACAATATGACATGGACATTAACTTTGTGGAAGCTACCAAATGATAAATAATGTAAACTAATGACTGGTATTGAAACTGTAGATATCACCCATGCAAATGATGCACTAACTCATTATGTAACCATCTTTCAGAAAACTTGTCATAAGAAGGTTCTCTACCTAGCCATTTACAAGACAATCTGACATGCCAATAAATTTGCAGATATCAGATTACACGCGAAGTCATGGGAAGCACATAGGAGACTAGAAATGACTAAACTCTCACACAAGCGACACAGGGACTATAGAGTGTTTCACAATATCGAAGTGTCAAACAATATAATCAACTAGATCACACACATACGACACACACAAATAGTTATGACCCCACAGTGGGAAAATTCCACTAAGAATACAAGAAATCATTACCACTACATACAACATTAAAGGAAAGTAGATCCAAATTACAACATATCAGTGCATGAACATCGATACATGGAGCCAAGGTGAAAACAAGAACATCATAGAGACAATTTCCGGTTGTCTTTTAAGCTATTTATACCACTTGAAAGGGCCATAATATTCACAACCAATCTTTATTTCTCCACAAATAGAGCTCCCACTAGCTATCAATTGAGCAGTTCTACTAGCCACCCAACCACCTGGTCCATTTATCCCAGTAATCATAGTTCAATTGCAAAGTCTCTGTATCCATAGCTTCTCCTAGCAAGCATGTGATTTACTATAACATATAGTTCATGGAGACAGCTTGTAGTCCCACCTTGTCATTCTCACATCAGTTGGCACTAAGAATGGAACTGTTGGGAAAGGTACCCATTGTACAATCGATGAGAAATTCCCTAGTTTCTTGAACTGTGCATTAAAGTTCTTGCGGTTCTCTAGCTCTTGGATTCAACATTTGTTGTGTGAGCTGCCATGGATCAACACCTTTGCTAAACCCGACATGTGCATTCTATGGAGTACCCCATCTATTAGTTATAGTTTTCCTCCTCTTCTTCATTATCAACTAAGTTGAAACAGAAAAGAGGATGACATTGGGCCTATCGGTTGGAACGATTACCCCATCCTTGTGATTTTCAAGTTCCTAAGTAAATGGGAAAAGTTCTAGCTACATGACTTGGACCAGCTAGTGCTTGGATTTCTGGAATACATGATGAATCATGCCCACACTTTGTCGATCCAGAGGGATCCCAAGTAGAGAGATGTCGTCAACCCGAACAAATGTAGACCAAATCCAACTACCACCTCTAGGACGAACTTACTCATTCAAAAATATGTGTGCAGTTGCAATAATAGCCTAAACATATGGTTTTCACTTACTCCGAGGACCACCAAGATAATAATGTTCATAGCTTGATAAGTACCGAATGCTAGTGTTAGAAGTCTGTAACAGGGTGAAATCTCTGGAATAATAAACGATCGCGTACTAGATGTCAACATTGTCCTCTCTTTCTCTTCTTATTTCTCTATAACACTAACTACATCAAGCGATAGTGTTAACATATATAAATAAATAAGATCATCTTGTTACCAAATCTTGTTTCCCTTTGATGGATAACTGTCAAACGATATGAAAAACAAATATTAACAACACAGAATCCATGGCCTAGAGCCATGCAACCATTGTTGAAATGAGTAAAATGCATAGCACGGTTCTATGAAATGTACTAGTATTCCTTTGTATGTGTCGTTCTTTTCAAATGAAAATAATCCAAAATATGTTTCAGTTTTGCAATCCAGTGTGTCTTTTATCAATTCAATGGTTATTTGTTTTAATTTTGTATGTTTATTACCTCGTTAATGCACTATCATCCAATCAGTGCAAGTCCAAGAATTTTTCTTCAATACATTTTCCATTCACATCTGACAGAAGGATAACTCGTCTGTGTAATTCCCAGATCGTCTCTAGTGACAATTTGTTCAATCTGCCACAAAACATTCAATATGTAGATCCCTTGGGGTTTTTTACATTAAATCTTGACAAACCCTGGATTTCCAACCCACTACCGATAGGATAACCACATATGCAATATGCACTTTGGATTATTCACACTACTATGCAATATGGATATAACTTGTCGCATATGCATATAATTTACAAAAAAAAGGTTGTTCCTTGTGTAATTGTTACAGACATACCTCTTCTTGGGGCATTGTTCTTGAGTTTCTTCTCTTGTATTGCTTGTCACTTCTTACTCTCCTGCAATTTCTCTATTTCATTTTCATATGAAACCAGTGCACCAAATTCAATGAACATGCAAATAAATCCTTATGTATAAATCACATGAAATACACAATATTAACGAACAAAAAATGAATAGTACACAAATAAATTAAAAAAACACACCTCTTCAATTCTTGTTCCATGTTTCTTTCTTTGACCTATTCTCTTTTTAAACACTGGTGGTTGTTTCAATGTATTTCACATTGAGCAAATAAAATGCCAATGTAGATCGATGGCAACGAGATGCAAACACAATTCAAATTGTTGATATTTTATTTTCTCTGCTATTAGAATATATGTTATATCAGCTACTTGCAATGCCCAACACAATTTCTTGATCCAACACAAAAACAATAAATTTCTAAATATGTAACAAGAATATAAAAACATGATTTCATTTATTTTATTTCATTTAGATGATGCTTTAAGCTATGTCTATAGCATCGAGCAAAANAAAAAAAAAAAAAAAAACCAATCTCAAAACAACATACCTTCTTTTTGTTTATGTTTATCTTTGATTCCTTTTCGATCTATATAGTTATTGAAATAGCTCTTGACCAATTTAATCCACCCCTGAAAAAGAAAAATAATAAGCAAGCACTAATTTGTTTTTTCATATATGATGCACATCAAGAATATTTCATTCAACCATTTGAGTCAACAATACAATTGATAAAAGATGATTGGTTTGCTTAAACATTACACCAATGCCAATGCAAATTTGAATGAATCCAAGTAATTTCACCATGCATAGAGCACACACTATCAAACATGATGCAAGATGTGGAATTGCGACAGTGTGAAAATACTAGACGTATCAGTTATCCACACAAGATTTGAATATAGACCAAGTGCTAAATAGACAAAGTATCAGCTCTGTGTAGCATACAACTATGCAGAAGTGTTGATGACATTGCTTTACTAATTGAAAAAGTGTCTATGCAACCAAATATACCAATGTGAGACTATAAGTGGCATGAATTCTCAGCGCAAGGGTCGAAATTGTAGAATCCTGCACAAGGACTGAAAGTAGAGAAAACATTCACTTAGTTTATTTTGAATCCTCATCCAGTCCGCAGAGCTATACTTGGTCTACTTAAGACGATCTATTTTTAATCCTTGTGTGAAGAAATCACATGGTTCATCCTTCAACATTGCTTCACTTCCACACCTATGCATGCAGGGGGGTAAGAGGGAGGTGGAGTGCCCCTAAAAAAAAATGGTGGTTTTTTGAATCCATTTTTGGGTGGTTTTTCAGCACATGGTTTTCGTCGATGGTTTTCTATTTTCGGCTAAGGAATTAGGGTTGTTGACTAATATATGTTATTGGATTATGGATTTGTATGCTATGGGATCCTATATTTATATTGTATTGTAAACAATGTATGAAGTGAATGAATATAGAATATGTTGGTTTTCTCGGTGTGGGTTTCCAGGGGAAAAATCTCTGTGTAATGTGTGTATTTTCCATTGTATCTTTTCTATTATTTTATTGAAAATCTATTTGCAGTAAATAACTGTACAAGGTTAAAATATACATTTGGTATCAGAGAAATTATTGGCTTCAGTGGGATGCCTTTGTGGTCATGTTTTTGGCTCGGGATTGTGATAAGCCTTGTTACAGTGAGAGATCTACGATATTGATTCTTCAAGTGAAAAGAAATGACGAGTAGTTTGAAAAAAGAGATCGAGAAATTTAATGGGAAAAGTTTTGAGTCATGGAAGATCAAGTTGGAATATCTGTTGGTAGACATATATTAGTGGATTGTTGTGGATCCCTGTACTACACCTACAGGAACGTCAGTAGATGACTGGAAAAAGCTGGATTGGAAGGAGAGGAGAAAAATCTAATTATGTCTCTCAGATTCAGTATTAGTGAATGTGTCAGGGGAAGATACAACCAAGGAGTTATGGGATAAGTTGGGGAAATTGTATCAGTGTAAGTACTTGGTAAATAAATTGTTCCTGTGGAAGAAGCTGTATAACTTGAGGATGAGAGATGGAGACTCAGTGACAAAGCATTTGAACTCCTTCAATATTGTGGTAAGTTGGTTATTATGTGTTGATATTAAAATTTCAGATGAAGATAAGTGTATCAATTTATTGTGCTCTTTACCAGATTCGTGGGATAGTCTGGTTTTGGCCATAGGTAGTAATACAACTACGTTGATTTTTGATTATGTGGTCTCATCCTTGTTGTCAGAGGAGATGAGAACAAAGAACTTGGAAGGACAGAGCATAGATGCATTATTTGCAAGAGGACGCTCCCGAGAAAGAGATAGATCTAAGTCCTCAAGTGGGAGATCTAAATCTATGAGAATTTTTTTAAAGGTATGTTGGATATGTGGAAAAGAAGGGAACTTCAAGAAGCAATGTAGATCCAAAAACGTTGAGAGAGTGAAGGGATCTGGAGGTGATCCCTCTACAGAAGAAAAAAAATCCAAGGAAGAAGGAAGGGATGTGTACTTGGCTTCTTCAAGGACACATGAATATCATGAGGCATGTATGGTTGAGTCAGGTGTATCCTTTCATATGACTCCCCACAGGGAGTGGTTCTGTGAATATGAAAGGTATGATGGAGGTAATGTTTTCCTAGGTGATGACTCGACAACCAAAATCATAGGACGAGGAAGAGTCAAGTTCAGTCTCATAGATGGAAGGATTAGAACACTTCCTGGTGTTACACACATCCTAGTATTGGCCAAAATTTGATTTTTGTAAGAAAAATGGACGATGCAGGGGTAAAAGCAATATTTGAAAAAGAAACCTGCAGGACGGTTTGAGGAGCAATGGTGTTGCTGAAGGGAGTTCGTATTGGAACTCTATATAAGATGAAAGGAAGCACTATTAGTGATGGTTTTAATAGTTCCATTGTTCCTAAAATTGGAGCTGAAGAAGAAAATACTCCTACAGTCTCTGGAGAAAAGGTTATGTTGTGGCATCAAAGACTGGGGCATATCGAAGAGAAGGGTCTTCGACTACTACACGGTAAATGTATGGTTGAATTTATGTCTAACTTCTCTCTGGATTTTGATTTCTATGAACATTGTGTATATGAGAAGAAAAATTGGTTAAGATTCCCCTCTGGTGCAACGAGGGCAGAAGGAATTTTACAACTAGTGCACAATGATGTGTTTGGACCTCTTGGTTCCATCATTGGGAAAATCTATGTATTATGTCTCATTTATAGATGACTTCTCAAGGAATACTTGGATATATTACCTCAGGAAGAAATATGAAGTATTTGACAGGTTTGAAGAGTTTAAGGCTCTTGTTGAGAATCAAACAGAGAAAAGAATTAAGGTGTCGAGGATGGATAATAGTGGAGAGTTCTGTAAGAATGAATTTGAAGAATTCTGTAAGAAATGCAGTATAGCAAGGCATAAGACTAGTCCTTATACACCTCAATATAATGGATTTGCAGAGAGGATGAACATGACGCTGGTGGAAAAATCAAGGTGCAAGCTCAGTGGTGTCGGGTTAGGGAAATATTTCTGGATAGAGACAGTGGGTACTGCATGTTACCTAGTCAATCGATCACCCTCATAAACATTGGATGACAAGACTCCACATGAGGTATGGACTGGTAAGAAACCCTCTCTCACACATCTCAAGGTATTTGGTTGTGAGGCCTATGTTCATGTTCCAAAGGAAAACAAGATTAAGCTAGATAAGAAGGCTGAAAATTGTATATTTATTGGGTATAAATATGGTCTCAAAGTTTATAAGATTTGGAACCTAGAAACTAAGAAGGTTGTGTATAGCCAAGATGTGGTATTTAAAGAAATGAAATATGTTATCAAATAGGAATTCCTACCAAGTAAGAAAGAACAAGAGAAAATAGAGTTTGAGTCAAAGGATGATGAATCAGACTCTACAGAAGAACAAGAATCAGAAGAAGAAGATCCTCATACTCCAGTATTGAGGAGATCAATTCGAGAAAAAAGGCTACCAGAAAGGTATACTCCACCTGATTTTTGTTCAAATTTTCTTTGTCCATTACCGATGATGATCCTAGAATTGTTAAGGAGTCAGTGGATTTAGAGGATGGAAAACTCTGGAAAAAGGCCATGGTTAAAGAAATGGAAACCTTGGATAAGAATGAGGCTTGGGATCTAGTGGAGTTTCCCACTAGAAGAAATCCCATTGGAAGAAAATGGGTATTTAAAAAGAAGTTGAATGTAGAAGGCAAAGTGGAGAAATAAAAATCTTAGTTAGTAGTAAAGGGTTATTCTCGTGTTGAGGGAATCGATTTTGGTGATATTTTTTCTCATGTTGCCAAGTTAACCTCTATTAGATTTCTGCTATATGTTGTTGTTGAGTTTTATTTTGAAGTAGAACAGAGGGTTGTGAAGACAACATTCCTACTTGTGTATCTGGAAGAAGAAATATACATGAAGTAGCCAAAAGGCTTTGCTTTGAAGGGAAAGAAGGAGCTGGTATGAAAGTTGAAAAAGTCTCTGTATGGTTTAAAACGATCACCAAGGATGTGGCATAAAAAAATTGATACTTATATGTTGGGACTTGGCTTCACAAGAATCAAAGAGGATCACTATGTGTATTTCAAATGAGCTGGTGATCATTTGATTTATTTGGTCTTGTATGTGGATGACATGTTGTTGATAGAAAAAAAAAAGGAGATTATCCAGGATGTGAAAACTCAGTTGTCCTCTAAATTTGACATGAAGGATCTTGGTGTTGAAAATTTCATTTTGGACATGGAAATTAAATGAGATTGGGAAAATAGGAAACTCTGGTTAAATCAGAGAAAATATGTTGAGGCAATATTGCAAAGGTTTGATATGCAGGAATGTAGACCAGTCAGGGTCCCTATTCCTGTAGGTGTAAATTTATCTGTGGATCAGTGTCCCAAGACACAGGAAGAGGAGGAGGACATGTCTCATGTTCAATATGTGAGTGGGGTTTGAAGTTTGTTGTATGCAATGGTTTGTACTAGACCATACATTACACATGCAGTGGGAGTTTTGAGTAGGTATATGTCAAAACCAGGGAAGGAGCATTGGACAACAATAAAGATGGTTTTCATGTATTTGCATGGAATTACTAGTTATGGATTGTGCTACCAAGGAAGTCTAGGTTTGGACAAAGTGTTGGACACACATGGCTTTGTGGATGTAGACTGGGTTGGAGATCCGGATCGTAGAATATCTACAAGTGGGTATGTGTTTAACCTATTTGGAGGAGAAACCATTTGGATGAGGAAAATACAGTCTGTAGTGGCACTTTCAACTACAAAAGATGAATACATGGCAACCACTCATGCAAGAAAGGAAGAACTATGGTTACAAATATTGTGTTCAAGTATTAGGTTGGTACAACAAGTTGTAAGGATAGATTGTGACAATTAGAGTGCAATTTTTCTGGTGAATAACCCAAATTATCATTCAAATACAGAGCATATTGATGTTCAATATAATTTTGTGAGAGACATGGTTGAAGAAAAGAAGGTGTTGTTGATGAAGGTGGACACTTTGAAGAATGTTGCAGATTCATTAACAAATACTGTGAGCACTGAGAAGTTCTCTTGGTGTAGAGGATCAATGGGCATTATTGACTATGTAACCTTGTAACCCCCTATATGAAAAGAAAAAAACAAGTGGGGGAATGTTGGGTATGTGTTATATTATTTCCATGGTTAGAAGCCCCCGATTTGTTTCATCCATTTTTGGGTGGTTTTTCGGCACATGGTTTTCTTCGATGGATTTCTTTTTTCGATTAAGGAAATAACATTGTTGACTAATCTGGGTTATTGGATTAGGTTTTTGGATGATGCGAGATCCTATAGGTATATTGTATTGTAAACAAAGTATGAAGTGAATGAATATAAAATATGTTGGTTTTCCCGGTTTGGGTTTCCAATGGAAAAATATCTATGTAATGTGTCTATTTTAGGTTGTATATTTCTGTTCCTTTATTGAAAATCTATTTGCAGTAAATAATTGTACAAGGTTAAAATCTACACACATTTCCAATAGTTTTGCATCTGTGATTGTAACAAGCAACATAATTTGCAAAATAGGTCATTGATTAATGGTAAATTGATTTGCTCTGATTTAGGAGGAAAGGCCATGCATTTAGAAGCAGTGCCAAGAAAATGTGTTGCTTATCTGTAGACTTCTTGATGGTTTTTTATTATGGTTATTGTTATTCAAAAGGTAATTGATATATGTGTAAAATACATTTTAGTTGATTGGCATCCTACTCTTGGCTTTGGGGTAATCCTATATCTATGATCTATTTGTCTTTGGTTAATTTTCTGGTCAAAAGTGTTTTTACTTAGCCACGTTTGAGGGGACGAAGGTTTTTCATAGCAGGTGTGAAACTACACAACAATAATAGGCATGAATTCTTTGCACAAGTATTGAAAATAAACAGTATTGGTTCTGCTAGCGATATTCATTTACCACTTTCGAGACGCACAAGACATAGTTGCATTGAGTGCTGCCATATGTTCATAGCTATACTTGGTCTACTTAATATGGCCTATTTTTAATCCCTGCACGAAGAACCCACACGAGTCATCCTCCCGCATTGCTACACTTTCGTGCCTTCACATTTCCTATAATTTCATATCCTTGATTGTGACACGCAACTTAATTTGCAATATAGGTCACTTGTTTATGGTAAATTGATTTGATTCGATTTAGGAGGAAACACCATGCATCTAGAAGAACTACAAAGAAAATTTGTTTCTTATCTATACATGGCTTGATGGTTTTTTATTATGGATATTTTTATTCGAAAGGTAGTCAATATATGTGTAAAATACATTCTAGCGGATTGGCATCCTCCTCTTGGCCTTGGGGAAATCACAAGTTTGCGATAAATTTATCTTTGGACAATTTTCTAGTAAAAACGTGTTTTTACATGGCCACTTTTGAGGTTAGACAGAAGGTTTTTCTATAGCTATACATCTTCCCTCCTCATAGCTATTCCACTCACACAACATACAATTGGTGTATTTTCAATTCATATGCTAAGAATTCATAGAATCTGGCCTTTTTCATTCACCTAGAAGTAGTTCTAAATTGCTTCCCTTTGCTTGCAAATCCGACAAAATCAACATCTGACAAATCCCTTGGATAGCCTCCAAATTACATCCCCTATCACAATTCATCATGCAAAGGTATGGGACTGCAAGACCATAATCGACATGAATTCTCCGCACAAGCATTGAAAATACACAGTATTGGATGTGCTAGTGATATTCATATGCCAGTGCCGAGGTGTGAAAGACATAGCCGCACTGAGTGCCGCCATATGTTCATAGAAAAATCCTTTGGAAAAACTAGAAAATGCCCGTCCTTCTGAACTATACCTTCTTATACTATAGTCAACTCCCCCCTCCCCCCCCC
>JASDQU010505861.1:3408-33976 GCA_032191745.1 Picea mariana | reverse complement strand
GAAACGATCTTTCTCAAAATCAAGACCAAAGAGACCCAAACACGAACCAATAATAGCCTCCTATATAAGTGCGTACTACTCTCTTGTACTTATATTCAATGAGTGATCAAAATGACTCGATATATCCTCTAATTATACTCAAAAAGACCTAAAAGACATGACTTATCAATAAACCCTTTTCACAATTGCATTTAGGAATAGCCAATACAATTACACTTAGGGATAACTTCTGAAATTACATAAAATATCTACATGGAGTTCAGTGTGTTACAAAGTGGTATCAGAGTAGAGTTCAAACTCTAGGCTTGAATGAGTCACAAAGGTTGCTTAAAATTGATTAAGAAATATTTTACTTTTCCAAGAATCCACGTTATGATGATGATTCATGTAATGGCTATCAATGTTGTTGGAATATTCACCAATACTGAGGGGGGGGGGTGAATCAATATTGAGAATTTTTTTTCATTTTTAACTTTAAGCACATCATGTAAACATTAGCAGTTAACAATGTCATTCATGATCACAAAAACCATACACATAACACAATGATTTTTACATGGAAACCCAAATGGGAGAAAACCATGGAATGCTTTTCTTATATCATGTTAAGATTACATTCATGGGAAGCACCAACTTCCAAGATTCTCCAGCACCAACTGGAAGGAGGCACCAACCCCCTGATTTACAGGCACCAGCCTGAAGGAACATCCAACTCCTTGATTTACCAACACATAATAGAAGGAGGCACCAACCCCTTGTCTTTACCAGCTCCAACTGGAAGGAAGCACCAACTCCCTAAAACATAGGCACCAACCTGCTGAATGAAAAAACCAATCTTCCCAAGCACCACCCTGCCAACTTGAAATAAATCAACTTCCAATTAAACTTCCTTGCACCATGCAACCATCTTGAAACGTTCCTCTTTCATTATTTATGCTACTCTTCTCACCTTTGTTCCCACAAAATCATACTCTTTGTTACTTCTCCTCACAACCACACGGTTGAACCTCACAAGATCTTGGATATTCATATAAAAATATACACCCAAATATTTTTCCACATATACAAAGAATGTGGCCTCAGCTCTAGATCTCCACAAAACTAGGCTGAACCGGCCTATCCAAAACCCCTTCTTTTTTCATGCTTTATTTATTCAAAAACAAGATCAACGTACAACTACCATTGGATATGTTCCAAGATTCAATCTTATCCTTCGATTTTCTTCATTATCGCACAACACACCCTCATGCATTCAACAACCATCCAATTTGTCTTTGATTTGATCTTGACCATTGATCTTCTTAACGCACAACCGTCATATCTTCTTCTCGAATCAATTGTGTTCATTGAGTCATTCATTACTCATCAAAACATGCAATGTAACCATAATTAACAGCAATAATCTGATCTGGACCTTGGATTAATCTTGATAGTTGATCTCATTTTCCAATACTTAGACAAGTTGTCTAAGTCTTACCATGAATTTGTGAATCTATGGCACATTTCTTCACACCTCTGCAACCTCCAAATTTCACCCTCAAGTTCTGCCACACCCATTTTACACCCACACTTAGAAACATTTTCAAACATTTCAATATGAGTCTTTTGGACCATATGATCTATGCCAAGTGGAAATTTTTTGGTTCGTCGAATATCTTCTCTTTGGACCATCATATCTATGACACCTGCATGCCTCCTGGACCATCATATCTCTCTCCTTCTAGGTCATCAGATCTATGACACATGCATGCCTCCTGGACCATCATATCTCTCTCCTTCTAGGTCATCTGATCTATGACACATGGCGACCTCCTGGGCCATCAGATCTCTCACCCTCTGGACCATCCGATCTTGCATTCTCATTACTTATCCATTTCTTCATATTTATCCAATTATTCTTCAAGATCTTACTATGGGTCCACGATTTCTCTTATTCTTCTCATTCCCAATATTCCTCTATGCTCACTATCTCCACGAAGTCTCGACACTTAGTCATTTTTCAATACTTCTCTATCCATCCAATTCTTGGCACTTAGTTGTTTTTCCTTTTGATATTCTATGTTCCATACTTAGTCTTTTAAGTTCAACCATGGAAGTAGAGTTTGTCACGCTAATTTGAAAAATTCTCTCTTTTTTGTTTGTCTGTCCTCCATCCTACACTTAATTGTATTTCAATATTTCACTATGGGTTGTGGGACTATAGTATTTCCCTGATTCTTGTGACTTTATCCATCCATCCATCTACCATCCAACACTTAGTCATTTTCTCTTATTCTTAGCAGAACAGTGAGTTTGCAGGATTCTTCTTGTTCTTTACATACCTATGATTCTTCGTTGTTCCACGACATCTTGATACTTAGCCATTTTCCGAGATTTCACCACGGTCTCGTGGGGCTAGGGGATTATTACATTTCTCTGCACGTACTTCTGATTCTCCATCGCTCCGTGACATATTGATACTTAGCCATTTTTCCAATATTTCTCTTATGCTTATATGGTATATGAGATGATTTCCATGTGGATTTATTATTCTATATTGGATGATATGGTATCAACATGTGTCCTGACATGTGGTACCATATGTGACATCTGCAGAGTTACTTGTTATATCACTGACGTGGACTCCTTCTAATGTGGCATTCATCTAACCAAACATGTGGCATTTACATGGCTTAGTTGGCCCACTAAGTGTTGAACCTCAATCTTTGATATTAACCATTGATTTATGAAGATGAACGGTCAGGATTTAATCACTCCAAAAGTTAATCTTTTATGTAAGGTTCCATAGCTCTTCTGCTCACTTTCATTCAACTATGTGAAAACACCTTGTTATTATAAACCTTTTGAACTATGTTGTCAAAATGAATGTGGGATATATCGACTTCGTCATTTCTTAGATATTTTGTAGATTGCTCTGCAACAGAGCTCTTCGCCTACTCATCTTTGTACAGAATAAGCATAAAATGGTAACCATTCTCTTTTCATAGTCTGCACTGCCAGCTTCATTTATTCTTCTCTATCATATCTTTGTTCTTCGATTTCTCATATAAAGACTAATATTCACACACAAAGGCTCATTGACTTTCGTAGTTCGCACTGCCAGCTTTGTCCATTCTTGTTCCTCGATTTCTTTCATAGTCATGTTTTCATATAGAGACTTATCCATAATATTCTAGCATAGAGGCTCGTTGACACATGGAGGCATACAACAGATAGTCTCCTTTTGACATCAATGGCAACACATTTTCAACAAATTTTTTGCTATTTCATCATGTAGGGAAGTGGAAGTGAATGGTGCATCACAGCATGGAAGATGCATCACACTTCAGAGATGAGGAATTTTATGGCCAGAGGGACATAGAAACCCCTCCATATTTGGTATCCATTGTCAGAAGTTTGAAGGAAGATAACAAGAGGCTCATGAGAGCTCAGGCTGAACATGTAGAATTGATTGCAGTGCTAATGCAGAGCTTGTCTAAAATTTAGAAACATCTGCAAGAAGTCCCCATTAATGCAAAGTTACAGCAATGAGAGAGGTTGAAAACCCCTTCAGATTCCAAAAAGCATGGATTGGCCCATAACAATGTGGGAAATATTTCTTTCAAAAAAAGGCATCGCAATGTTAAGAAAAGTAAATTCGGTGGAAGTATTTCCATGCAGTCATCCAGCAAAAATATTTCTTCCAAGGCGTTTTCCACCAGTGACACTGGATCAAGTATCCTGAGAAAAAAGAAGATACACTCACAGAGTTCTCTGAATGAATAATTCAAGAAAGCTAAGCCGCCTACCTCTAATGGAGAAAATAAGAAGGGTGAATAAGTCAAATTTTGGATATTAGGTTTGAAGAAATACTTTCAAGTACACAACTATTCCAAAAATACCAAGGAAAGAATTGTCATATTCAACCTGAATGGAAGAGCTTCCATATTGTGGAAATATCTCAAGGAGATCAAGGGATTGAAGGAAAGAAAATTGACCTAGAAGAAGTTTGAGAAATACTTCAGGAAACCATACCTATCGAAGAAGTATTTTGATGAAAAAATAAAGGAATTCCATGAGCATAAATTGGGACAACTTACTATGGATTCCTATGCCAAGATATTTATGGAGTTGTTGAGGTATGTTCCTCACCTCAAGGATGAGAAAGAGAGAGTGCATCATTTGCTCAATGGATTTCCATAGTCCTACCAGGACATAATCAAATTTGATAAGCCGAATACATTAGAGGTCACTATAAGAAAGTCCAAGTGTTGTTATGATTAGTCTAGACATAAGCCAGATCCTCCTAAGGATTGGAAGAAAAGTGATAAGAGTGGTTCCCAGAAAAAGGGATTCATCTCATTTCCATGCAAGAATCCAAAAAAGGGTTCACATTTTGGTTATCTAATAAGAAGTGTTCATCATCAAAATTTTCCATCTTAGAGAGTGGAAATAGGCCAACAGAGAAGGCAAGAGAAAAGGTAGAGGAACCAAAGAAAGGGCCTCTGTAGTGTTGGGGTTGTGTAGAACCACACTTGTTGAGGGATTGTCCTCACATACAATAGGACAGCAAGAAATTTTATCATGTGCAGGAAGAAACCACAGTCAATTATGTGGCCAAAAGTGTGCCAAGGATATAGGAAGTTGTGGAAAATTGGCAAGCAGACCACCAAGATTCTGTAGTGGAGATGGAAAGGCATAATTTCCAAGCAACCCATTTCTATTTTGATTGACCTTGGATATAATATTAGTTATCTCTCACCTAAATTTGTTGAAGTGTGTGCTTTATAGAGGAAGAAACATGCAAAGGCATGGTTAGTCCAATTAGCCACAGAAACCAAGAGAAAAGTGGTTGAGTTCATAGAAGCATGTCCATTTGAGATAATTGGACTATGTACACAAGTAGCCTTGAATATCCTACCCTTAGGATCATATGATGTGCTGCTAGGCATGGATTGGATAGCTTCCCACAAGGAAAAATTGAATTATTATGAGAAAAATTTGGAATGTGAAGATGAATAAGGCAATGCAATAGTTTTGCAAGGCATTCGGAAGCCAGTTTTAGTTAGGAAAATATCAACATTGTAGCTTAAGAAGTGCAGTTGGAAAGGGTGCCCCTATATATGCTATACAAGTTCTTAACTCAGTAGAAGGTAAGGAGATGAATTTCAAATATCACCTTGTGTTGTGGGAGTTTAAATATGTGTTTCAAGAGGAAGTACATGGATTACCTCCAAAGAGATATCTTGATTTTCCAATAGATCTTGTACCCAGGGTAGTACCAGCATCAAAAGTACCCTACAGAATGATCACACCAAAACTAGTGGAGATGAAGATAAAACTAAAGGATATGTTATATAAAGGTTACATTAGGCCAAGTGTGTCTCCATGGGGGTCACTAGCCATGTTTGTGAAGAAGAAGGATGGTACCTTGAGACTGTGTATTGACTATAGGCAGTTGAAAAAGATCACCATCAAGAACAAGTATCCATTACCCATGATTGATGATCTCTTTAATCATCTTAGGGGAGATGTAGTCTTCTCTAAGATTGAATTAAGGTCTGGATATCATCAAGTTAGTATTAAGGATGAGGACATCCACAATACAACCTTTAGAGTGAGGTATGGACACTATGAGTTTGTAGTGGTGCCATTTGGGCTTGCAAATGTAGTAGCCATTTTCATGTGTTTAATTAACAGTGTGCTCAGTAGATATCTAGACAAGTTTGTCCTAGTGTTCATGGACAATATTTTGGTATATTCTAAGACTAGAGAAGAGCATGAAGAGCATATTAGAATGGTGTTGTATGTGCTGAGAGAGCACCAGCTTTATGCTAAGTTCAGCAAGTTTGATTTCTTTTAGAAGGAAAACTAGTATTTAGGCCACATAATATTGGTAGAAGGAGTTGCGGTAGATCCCAAAAAGATCAAGGCAGTCATGGATTGGCCTACCCCTAGGAATGTGACCAAGGTAATATATTTCATGGGACCGGTTGGGTATTATAGAAGGTTCATAAATGGATTTTCCAATATTGGTAATACCATTACTTCATTACAGAGGAAAGGGAAGAAATTTGTGTGGTCACCAGAATGTGAGGCCAACTTTCAATAACTAAATCATATTTTGACTAATGCCCATGTTTTGAATATTGCAGACCCTGAATAGGATTTCTTGGTTTGCACTAATTCTTGCAAAGAAGGACTCAATTGAGTGCTTATGCAAGAAGGGAAAGTGATTTTTTATGAGTTAAGAAACATAAATGAGCTTGAGAATAAGTATTTTACCCATAATTTTGAGCTAGCATCAATTGTGCATGCACTAAATATGTGGAGATGTTACTTGCTAGGGAGAAGGTTTGTCTTGATGACAGAACATTGTGGTCTAAATTATTCATTCGACCGGCCAATATTGAATGCTAGACATGCCAAGTGGATGGCGTTGATCGGTGAGTTTGATTTTGAAATCAAACATATCAAAGGGAAGGAGAATAGAGTAGCAGATGCACTCAGTCAAAGTGTATAAACTATGCACTTAGCAATGGCAAGTGGGGGAGAGTCTAACATAAAGAAAATGATTAAAACCCTCTTGCAAGAAGATGAGTTCTTCAACTGAGTGAAAGAAGGGTTACATCAAGAACCTTGAGAGAATAAATATGAAGGATATCATCTTATAGTTGATGAGTTTTTGTTTTATAATGATGGGCCATACATACCTAATTCAACAGATTTGAGGCACCTGATTATGGATGAGTTCCATAGGAGACCTTTTGTAGGTCACCCTGGTTATCAAAAGATGGTAACAGAAGTAAGGAAGTTGTATTATTGGCCCAGAATGAAGCAAGACATTTTTGAATACATTGTGAAGTGTCTGGAATGTTAATGGGCGAAGGTTGAACATAAGAATCCTGCAAGAATGTTGCAGCCTTTGCAAATCCCAGAGTGAAAATAGGAGATGATATCCATGGACTATATTAATAGTTTTCCAAATAAAAATTATGAGGCTCCAAAGGCCTTTTTGATATTACTCATGAATGCCAAAACCATAGACATCCAAAAACCTAACCCTAGAAGGTGAAATGCCAAAAGCTCTATGGGCCCCTATGGGTAAGTTGGTGTAAGTTGATACTTCAACTTCCCGGGGTCATAAATTTTGCATACGACCTCTATTTTAGGTGCGTGATAGACCGTTGGAAAGCTATTTTAGAGAGATACATAATCCACCATCAAAATCTAACTTTGTCTACAATTTGACTGTGGCGAGCCAAAAAAACAACGTTTAGGGCCCCAAAACAGCACTGGAAGTACAACAAGATGTGTTGACATGAAAACATACAAAATAAGCTAGTTGGATTAGGAGAGAGGCCACCAATATCCACCTGGAGGATGTGTGGGGCTTCAGACAGCCCCATAAGTGTAGAACCCACAATTACAAATAAGTACAAAAGAATGTGTTGAACAAAAATGAACAAGAGGAGCCAATTGGAATAGGTGGGTGGCCACCAATATCCACCTGGATCAAGTACTTTATACGAAAATGATTGTAAGGATTTCCTTCATTGATAAAGAATAAGCTCATGGTTCGTAATGGGGGGGGTAGTTATTCATGAGATTCCTCAAATGAAGTAAAACCCTAGCTGAATTACATTGAAGAAGATGTTGCAAGCATGCCAAATAAAGGAGGACACAAGTATCAACTAAAAAACAAAAATAATATATGTTGGATGAAGAAACAAAGAAAATAATCCCAAGAAGAATGCAACACCATAAAACCATGACTGATCTACAAAAAAAATGAATGGGACAAAAGACATAAAATAAGGACCAAAATACGCGATTCTGCATAACCTCATTGAACCTGAAGAGAATGAGGTCCTTAAGAATGACGAATCACTGGAGCATTGACCTTATCTAATTTTCATGATGATCGACCAGCTATGGAAGTGGAATCATCCTCAATGGTTCATGAGTTGGACAAAGATTCATAGTTGGTAGAGGTTGGATTTAGATCCCTTTGATTGTAAGAGAATAGTGAAAGTATGGAAGTCGACGAGTTGGTGTATCGATGTGTAGAACACCATACTTAGATCAATCAAGTCCCACTATTAGATAAATCCTCCAACATTACTTTTATTTGGAACCTAGCCTTACTTCAATGTGGAGTTGACTAGATGAACAAGGAAGAGTTATCGTTATACTATGGAGCCCGATGCTATAGACATAAGGTAATTGGATAAATGTTGTAACCAAATAAGGAAACAATTACATACTCATACAAATTGAGGATCTCACAGCCATACTCCCTATTGGAGCTGCCCTTGTTTTTTTTAGCCTGTCACAATTTTCATTTTGATGCTTGAAATCTAAAGATGTTTTTCTTTTTCCCTCTGAGATATCGAGACCTCTGAAATTTTGTCACACAAGCAATGATGGTTATTCTACTCTCGAAACAAGTCCTACCTTTCGTAAAAATGTTTCCTCTTTTTGTTCTACTTCGGGATCTCGCAGGTCAAATACTATAACTCATATAATTTACACGTCCTGAGTCATGAAACAACGAAGTCGTTTTAAATTTCCACTCAAGACAGTAACGAGGGTAAAGTTTTCCCTAACTCATGATTAAGCGTCGTCGGGGTTTCGCACCTCAACGTTCGCCAAACCCAAATGTTTATTGTCACAGCCCCGAGAGCCGAGAACGCGAGGTCCTTTTTGGATAACCCATGTCAAAGATTAAAGGCAAAAGCTAACCGTGGTCAAAGTTGTTCTCGGTGTTTCTCCACTCGGCACTATCTTTTTCGAAAGTCACAGCGTCTAAACCCCGAATCACGAAGTCACGATGTAATTATAACGTGATTAATTAATCACTTAATCCAAGATTGTCTTCCTTTTAATTAAGTCATGTTATTGCGATCTCGCGGTTTCGCGGCTCGACATGTAAATCTCCTAGAAACTTATCTTCGAAGCTCCGAGTCGCGATATGGTGAAAGTAATAATTATAAAATTAATTGAGCCTCAGATCATGATTATCTTTTACTAACCAAAATCGCTCTTCGCAGTCTCGGGTGTTAAAGACTCAAAATGTTAAAGAAAAATCCCCGATATAACGAGTAGCGAGATATTGATTAACGTTGGCGAGATTGGATTAATTAAACTAAAACAAGACAAATCCTGTGTTTCGATGCTTGCACAATTCATGAGGAAGCATTTTCACTCCATACGCCAACTGACTTTTAAACTGCCAAAATTTATGACATTAATGAAGAAATAGGGTAAATCTATGAATATAAGATCAGATTTTTTACGGCAACAATTTATTTCTAAATATGATTGGACAGGCTTGTTTTGAAAGGTACCGAGTTTTCAAATATATGTAAGAGTTGCATTTCATTATAACAAATGCATTTTCATAGCATGCAGAGTTCATCACTTCTGAGTAAACTGACTTCTGTATGTATACGCAGTTCTACCGCAGAAGAGCTAAAATGCAAGCTTCAGCCATGGCTCCGCGGAAAGCAGCAAAGGCAAATGTTGAGGTTTCAGGACAAGGCTCAAACAATGTCTCCGATACTTCACCCCGAAGTATTGACTCGGTCCCTAACTGGTCATTTGTTTCAGACATTCTGCAATCAGAATTGGTGGATTATTCCGACGACTCCGACGACAACGAAAGAGATGATATAACCACCAAGTAAAAAATAGTCATCTAATCCGGAATGCACAGAGTAGCAGCCAGGCCACGGTTTCTTCCATATTATGACATGGTCTGATGGGTTTTGGATCATGTGGACATACCGACCAGGACTATCATGGACGAGCAGAGAGTCACCATCGCGACTTTTAGGCCTGAGCATCCGCAAACCATGTATAAGCTACCCACGACGTCCAACCACACATATGGCGCTGAGTTCTTGGAGGAATTCAAGGAGAAGGAATGCGTACAGTATGATAAAACCATGTCCAGTTTGATAAATGATTGGGTTTCAAACACCGTGAAGTTCAGAGCTGATAACCACAGCATTTATTCAATCACTTCGTTAGAACCGCAGTATAAATATGTGGCCATGATGACATGTCGGTTATATGGGAAAGAGGACACATCACATTTTTTCCTTGCGTGGGTGCCCCTAATTTTTCGGGTCGCAGAAGGTTGTTCCTTTAATTGGGCAAAGATGCTTTCGGATAGCTTGACCAATCGGGTCACAGAGTATCGGGAGAAAAAGGAGAGTGGGAAGGCGTCGTCATTCCTCATGTCCGCGTACATTATGGATGCAATTTGTTCTATGACACCATTTCCATTGATGAGCTGGAGTTGGACTCCAGCCAAAGACGAACCCATACATGTATATCATGCAAAGTTATGGGAAAACAAAGCGAAAAATTTTGCATTTTTTAACTGGGTGATGGTGCCCCTGCATGTCGCCATTTTTGGTCACCCGCCACCCTGGATCTTGGACAGCATAGTAGAAAATCTTAGCAGCATCACAGACTGGTATGTAGAAGTTAAATTCTCCTACCTTAGAGTTTTCGAGGCTTCTGTTCCCCCACATGCGCTACCATTTTTCATTCCTGACAAGCTGGCATGTCGCGAGGTTGCCCGGCAAATGGTAATTGGTGGTGTAAGAAAAGAACTTAAAGGGTACTCCAAGAAGGTATGGTCGTCGTTCCCTGTTCGTTTAAATTCTTATTCTTTATTATATTTTGGGCATGCCAAAGCTGAGGCCGCAGCCCTGGAAGACCTAAATCTGGTCTCCATTGAATACAAGAAGCACGATCCGCAGAGGGTCATGAGCAACCATTTGGAAAATTGTGGGCTCAAGAGATTCGAGCATGAGAATTCACCCTCGGATGACATTTTCCGAGGAGCAAGGTCCTATGAGAAGATTCTAGCCTGGATACAATCCTTGGCACCTGAGGAAAGAGTCGATGTCCTGAAGTTCCAGGAACATCGACATAGTTGTCTTCCCCCTGTGTTGCAAGGTGAGGGTCCAGGTATTTCGGAGACGAAACAGAAGGATGTCGCAGGTTCTAAGGGTGTGACTCCCGACCAAGGAAAACACCAGGACGAGGGGGAACAAACGAAGAATCTGGAAGCAGAGGAAAAGACTCCAGACCCTCCAAAGAAACAGAATCCGGAGACAGAGATAAAGACTCCAGAACAACCAAAGAAGCAGAGTTTGATCGATACTCTAGGAAAATCGACGAAGTAGATAGGAGAACCCATCATATCAGTTACCCCCTTGCAGGCGACACAGGGAAATATCGATGCCAAATGGATATTCAATGAAGACTTGAGGCCCATAAGAGCAGAAGAACTCCCTCCGAATGAGTTTTTCTTTGATAAAAAGAGAAAGGCAATAGTGAAAAGAGAATTCTATCAAGAAGGAGAGTCGACTGACAAGAAATATAAAGTCATAGTTGATGGAGAAAACAAGAAAAATGAGCAATTCACCACTGAGATAGCAAGGAAACAAGGAGCATATGCCTCGACGAATCAATTTTCAGTCGGGTTCCTAAAAAACCAACTTAAAAGAAAGAATCACCTCATTAGGACCCTTGAAGCCAGATTGGCCACAGCGACGGAGACTGCTAAAGACCAGGCGAGCGTAGAAATGGAGCAGGCCAGGTTGGCCAATAAGAACGAGATAGAAATACTCAAAACTAAGCTCGAGCAAGCACAGCTGGTGGTTCGAGATGGTCGGATGCAAGCGAGCCAGCAGAGGGATTTGATCGAACGGCTGCAAGCTAGGGTGGAGATCGCCGAGAACAGAATGATAGACATCGAGATGTTCAAATCCCAGGAGATCGAGATTCGGAGCAGAGTCTCTGTGGCGCAGCAAAATTTGCTCGCCAAGGTAGAAGCAATCAGGGACAACTGTCTGTTAGTCAATCAGGTTTTCGAGAACCTATCTGCCAAAGAAAGGGATGTCGGAGCGGCTCGGGTCGCCTTCCAGGAGGCTGTGATAGCCATGAACAACAGGGTTTTGGCAGGTACTCCCAGGTTCACCATTTCAGAGCAAACCCAAGGAAACACTTTATTCAAGGAATGGGAGCATAACATAGCAGAAGGCAAGCAGCAAGCCCAAAAGATAGCCAATTCCTTAGAGGAGGCCTTTAATTCTATAGACGGCGAACTGTTGGGCATTGACAGTGGAGAAAATGCTGAGACGTTGATGCAAATGAATGTGGAACATATCTCACTTGATCTGAAAGAAAAGGAAGAAAGAGATCCGGCTGATATCTCTCAGATGACTATGGTGGACATAGTTCAAGTTGATAAGTGCATGATCAAACCCAGCACACAACTATGTTCCACCGACATCATCGATGGACAGATGGAATACAGGCTGCAGCAGTTAGCCCGAGAATGTTACTTCTTCGAAGCCAGTTGTCAAGCAGAACCATCACGGCTAATATATTAGCTAGTGGAAAGATGGATCGCATGTACCGAGCTCGTGCAACGACAAACATCTGGCACCAAGTGAAGACAGAGTAGGATAAATGGAGCGATTGCTCTCTTCTCTGTCATAACCAAAATTTTGTGACTATTGAGATTCTATCTTACTTGTAAAATTGTATAAATATACAACAGAAAGAAATAAACAGGGCTAGACCTTTTTGTGTCGATTGTAACAGAGTTTTTTACATTTG
This sequence comes from Picea mariana, assembly GCA_032191745.1. Classification (NCBI taxonomy): domain Eukaryota; kingdom Viridiplantae; phylum Streptophyta; class Pinopsida; order Pinales; family Pinaceae; genus Picea; species Picea mariana. The sequence goes on along the minus strand of JASDQU010505861.1, from coordinate 21,352 downwards.
AGAATTTAATACAAGAAAATCTGAAGATTCTCAATTCTGTCACGACTTTGTTACAAGTTTGTTTCTTTGTATTTCATATTTCATTTCATTTCATATTCATAATTGATGTGCTTTGTTATACTTTAGTACGACCACTACTATAGCGAATGAATTTTGGTTTTCTGTAATTGTTTATTGTCTTTCCTCTGCACCAGCTATCAGCGGGTGTAAGACCAGTCTACATTTTCATAATTCTACATATATTCTCTACTACATCGATTATTTCCTTACAATTTTCCTCTTCTGTTTATTTGTGAGATTCTCCCCTGGTAGAAGCCTTACACTATAGACAGCTAAATGTTTTTCTCCCACCTCACACCTTTTATTAAAATATAGTACAGTTACGGGAAAGAGCCTTTGATTTGCATCCCTATTTTACTCCTAAAACCGTAAATTCTCTTTTATTCGACCAAATCGAGACAGCACTTAATCTCTCTTTGAAGTATTTCCTACTTTTAATGTTCCTCCATGAATGTCCTTGTACCAACACAGCCTAATATCGAACCCGGACTATCGGACCAAACGCACATTGCCTTAAACCTTTTCGACACAATTCTTAAAACTGCTACTAATCGGGTCGAACTTGAACGTTCATGGGCAGCCATTGAACAAGATATAACTATCCAGGAACAGTTGGAAGCTAGACAACGCCAACGTAGGAATATTCCCTAGTTTCCTTTTTCGAAGGTTGATGTTTCTCTCTTCTCCATCTTTTACTCACTTTCGGATGCCTTGACATTGTACTTTAAGCCTTAAGTACAGACTCAGGAACAACATATTTCTGGCACCATTGTCGGGGACCGAAGTTACGAAATCTTTTTCCCTGGGAAAACGACAAATTATTTTTCGTTGAAAGTGTTACCCGTTGATAGTGAAAAAAGAGTACACACCTTTTTAAGGATTTTTAATCTTTCACTTGGTGAATCCACAAGCAATAAACTGGCATCCATTCGAAGGAATACCAGACAAAACCTGGATGGTAAGCAGATCACGCCCATTACCGATCCCAAAAAAATTCTAAAGGTGAGAGGCCCTTTTAAGCCAACCGCTACAGTTTACAAACTTAAAACCCCATCGTTGAAGACTAAGAGTCCTTCTGAGCCCTCAACTTCACTCAGTCCTCTCTTTGATGCTAAATATTCAATGCCAAACTGCTCTGAAGTTAGGAGTGAGATTCGTCCAACAGTCCCCTCAGAACACAAAGGAAAGGGCCCTCTTGAAAGTTCATCGACTTTTGACATACCATCTTTTGTTCAGTTGAATTTCCCGACTACACCAAATTCTGAAGAGTGTGTTACACACTCTGTTCCCACACCCGTCGGTTCTCCCGATTTTGTCTCTTGCAAATCCGAGGAACCTAGTTCTCGCGTTCCTTATCTTTCCTCATCAGATTTTCCTCTTCGCGAAGAAAATAAAGATTCCCTTTTAATTTTCCAAAACCCCCTTTACAACTTTCCACAAACAATGATGGAAACCGCCGAAAGAGGACGTGGAGGGTTTATAGGAGGAGGCGGAGGGTTTATCAGAGGAGGAGGGGGAGGAGCCCCTCTAGGAGGAGTTGGAGGCCAAGGGCCTGCACCCCCTCCCAGAGTGTTTGCGAAAGTCGCAGCCAGATACGCTCCATTAGTATAGCCCGTCCCTCTACACGATCTTCCAGAAAATTACATAAAAAATTTACCGAAATTCACCGGGGAGGGGGATCTGACCGCGGCCGAACATATTAATTTTTTCGACCAATTCATGGATATCTTCGGTATTGAACATGAGGATTTATATTCGAGACTTCTTGTCCAAACATTCAAAGTCCAGGTCCAAACTTGATTTCGGAGCCTACCCGCAACATCTATCCTGTCTTATGATGCTTTGGAAGATGCTTTCCTCAGACAATGGGACGAGAGAAAATACCATCTGTATTATTTAACCGAATTTGGGTCTTTAAAGAAAAAGAACTCAGAAACAGTCATGGAATTCATTCAGAGATTCAACAAACTATACAATAAAATCCCAACCGAGGTTAAACCATCTCAACCTGCGGCCAAAGTGACTTTCGTCGGAGCTTTCGAGCCGGATTTTGCACTCATTTTGCGAGAGAGAAGGGGAGCCACCTTAAACTGAATGCAGGATGATGCAGTAGAAATAGAGTCTAATATGATGGCTTCGGGTAAGCTTAAAGCTATATTAGAGACTGGAAACCCAGAGACCAAATGCTTTAGAGAACAAGCAGGTCCTTCAGGGTCCAATAGATCCTCAGATGATAGGGTGGACGATATGGCTAGAGTGATTAAAGAACTGTCAAATAAAATATCCAGAATGGAACTCGAACAGGCCAAAGCTGACTCTTACCCCAAAAAGGATTTCAAGAGGAACCCAATCCCCCTTAATCAACAAAGACAAATAAAAAATGAAGATCAAAAAATACAAGCTCCCTTAAAGAATGAAAATTTTATAGGAGCGAACGATTTTCAAGACTTCGGAGATTTGGATAATGATGTCACGAACTTCGGTGATGACTATACTCAACCATATCTGACTCGAGAAGACTATGAAAAATCTCTAAGCATGCAACAACCGTCGAACAAGGGTGAAGAAGGTGATCACACTGATATCTGTGAATCTCAACCAAAAACTGAGATGATGATGGCTGAGTTTCAACCAAAGTACAATCTAAGATCTAAGAGTAAGCCCACCTCAACTACTCAACCCAAGAAAATCCTTCAAAGAGGTCAAGCTTATGAACCTCCTTCGAAAGAGACCTTATTACCTAACAAAAAAACTAAAGTAGTAAGCACTCAAGAGTTCGAAGAGAAAAAAGTTGAAACCCAAACACAAGAAACCGAACCAATAAATAAAGTTACGTCTTCAACCAGGACCAAGAGTGATAAAGTGGTCCAGACAAATAAGTCAGAAAGGAAGGATTCGGAAGTCTTAACCAAAGAAACAGACAAGGTGAGTGGAGCTTTCAGTTTTGAGAATGAGTTAAACAAAATTAAGATACCAATCCCTTTGGTAGAATTAGCGAAAAACCCTGTTTATCGAAAGAAAATTACCAAAGCGATGGGTTTCTCTGAGCTAGAAAGCCAGTCTGATGTTTTAAACTTGGAAGATGACAAACCTAACATCAGATTTGGTCCCCATTTTGAAGGGGCCAAAGACACCATTGCTCCCTTTTATATTACTCTGAATGTGTATGATCAGTTGTTGCATAATTGCATGTTAGACTCCGGAGCTTCCCATAATGTTATGCCTAAAATTATAATGGACAAGTTGGGTCTCCAGATCACAAGACCTTATGGAAATATGTACTCTTTTGACTCGAGAAGGGTTAAATGTATGGGGATGATAAAATATATGGTAGTTACCCTGGCTCAGGTCCCGGTTAAGAGTATCCTGATGGATGTGGTTATCGCAGATATTCCCCCTAAGTATGGCATGTTGTTATCTAGGTCATGGGGGGCCAAGTTGGGGGGTTCTCTTCAATTGAACATGACGTTTGCCACAATTCCTGTGTTCGGTGGTCAGTTCACTCGGTTGTACAGAGAAACGATATTAGCATATACAGTGAGTGACCCTCAAAACCCAAACAATTTCCCCATTTACATCGCGGACCAAGATCTGGGAAATTGCATCTTGTCTTTTGATGATGGTTTGGATGGTTGCCCAGAGGAAATCAATATAGAGCGAGAAGAGTCAAGTCCCATGGCAGAGGATCTGTGTAACACTGGGGTTTGGAAAATGTATTTTGATGGTGCTTTATCTTCTGAAGGGGCGGGTGCAGGAGTGCTTTTAGTGGCTCCTGAAGGTAAATTCATTGTTTCGTTCTCCTATCGACTGCAGTGGGACATAGATTACACTAACAACGTATGCGAATATGAAGTGTTGATCCTAGGATTAGAGGCTGCCAAGAAGCTAAATATAAGTAACTTGGAGGTATATGGTGATGTTGAATTAATAGTCAAACAAATAAACCGACAGTACCTAGCCAAACATCCCAGACTAAGAACATACAGAAATTGTGCTTGGGATCTCATGGAAAACTTTTTCTCATTCGTAAATGTCCATTTTATCCCTCGCGCAGAGAATTTACATGTTGATGCATTGGCAAAGGCAGCTTCAACCTTCTCTCCTCCCATGACCTTCAAACTGAAGTACCAAATTGAAATCAGATACAAACCCTCTATACCAGACAATATCCGACACTGGCAGGTCTTTGAAGATGACGAACAAATTAAGAAATTTCTTGCAGCAGTGGGTGAGTTCTCCGAAACTCATGCAGACCAAGAGAATCAAAATGACCCGATGTGGATCATGCAAGAGGGGGAAGATCATGAAACCTTCCTAGAAAAAATTGCGGATCATCGTATGCTGGTCCTTAAAAGCAACCAAATTCCAAAAGGATTAATTCCTTTAGAAAGAATTTTTGATCAGAACGACGTACCTTTGAAATCCACTTTGCAGCCCCAACCAGAAGAAGTGGAGGACTGTGATATAGGAACTGAAAAAGAATCCAGGGTAGTAAAAATATCCAAGTTCCTCCCTCTCGAAGTAAAAGATAAGTACAAAGACCTACTCAGATAGTACAAAGATGTTTTCGCCTGGTCTTATGATGAGCTAAGAACGTATGACACTTCCATAATTGATCACAAGATACCCTTGAAGCCTGGGGTCAAACCGTTTAGGAAAAAGCTTAGACAGATTAACCCTATTTTGTTACTTGTGATCGAAAAAGAAGTTAAGAAACTTTTAGACGCGAAAATAATCGTGCCTTTCAGATACTCAGACTGGGTAGCAAACCTGGTCCCAGTCAGGAAAAAGAGTGGGGAAATCAGACTGTGTGTGGATTTCTGAAACTTAAATAAGTCATCTCTCAAGGATAATTATCCGCTGCCCAAAATGGACCATGTGCTAGAAAAAGTAGTTGGAGCAAACCGAATGTCTATGATATATGGGTTCTCTGGTTATAATCAAATCACCATGAACGAACAAGACAGGTAAAAAACCACTTTCACCACACCATGGGGTACATTCATGTATGACAAAATGCCTTTTGGTTTGATGAATGCAGGGGCTACATTCCAGCGCACTATGGAAATCACTTTCATAGGAGAAAGGGACAAGTTCGTAGTCATTTACCTCGACGATTTGACGGTTTTCTCTAAAACCGATGAAGAACACTTGATCCATCTTAAACAGACTTTCGAAAAATGCCGCAGGTTTGGTCTATCTTTGAACCCAAAGAAATCACATTTCGCTATGTGGGAAGGTAATCTTTTGGGCCATATTGTATCTAGGGATGGAATCAAGATTGATCCTAAGAGGATTGAAGCAATAGATACTATAAGTATTCCCAGAAATATAAAAGAGATTCAATCTTTCTTAGGTAGAATAAATTTTTTACGAAGGTTTATCCCCAATTTCGCTCAGATTGTCAAATTGATCACAGGGATGTTGAAGAAGGATAGCTGTGTAAATTGGACAACCGAGGCCAGAGCATCATTTGCGCATATTAAAAAAGTCATAAGCGAGGCACCTGTGTTAGCAAGTCCAGACTATCTAAAAGATTTTCTTATTTTCTCATTTGCTTCTGAACATACTATCACCGCGGTGCTCCTACAGAAAAACGAAGAAGGATTCGAACAATCGATCGCATTTTTTAGCAAGAGCCTTAGAGACGCAGAACTAAAGTATGACATAATAGAAAAACAGGCGTACGCAATGGTAAAAGCATTAAAGGCATTCAGAACCTATGTGCTACATTCAAAGATAATCGCATACGTGCCTACTAGTTCTGTGAAATATATATTGGTACAGCCAGACAGTGACGGAAAAAGAGGGCGATGGCTTGCTAAAATCCAAGAATTCGATCTGGAAGTTAAACTGACCAAATTGATAAAAGGGCAAGGCTTGGCCAAACTCTTAGAGGATTCAAATTTCAGAGCCCTTGATATCAATTGCCTGCAGGAAAGTGATGAAGACACAGACCTAAATGAACGAGATGAAGAAATAAGTCCAAACCATATCGAAGAGAAGTTCTTACCATCGGGATGGTACAGAGACATAGTGTTTTACTTGCTGAACCTAAAATGCCCAAATGCACTATCACCATCTAAATGCATAACTTTAAAACTCCATGCAGTTAAATATTGTATAGCCGAAAGTCAGCTATATTGGAAGGATCCACTTGGGTTCCTGCTAATCTGTTTAGTTGAATCGGAAACTCAGCGGGTTATAGACGAATTTCATAAGGGAGTCTGTGGGGGGAATCACGCATGAAGAGCTACAGCTTACAAGATCTTGAGGGTTGGGTATTATTGGTCAAAACTCTTTTTGGACGTCAATGCTAAAGTGAGTGCCTGCAACCCTTGTCAATTATTCACAGGTAAACAGAAGCTCCCTGCACTGCCTCTAGTTCCAGTCAAAGTTGAAGCCCCATTTCAACAATGGGGTCTAGACTTCATAGGGGAGATTAATCCCCATTCCAGTGCTCAACATAAGTGGATCTTAACAGCTACAAATTATTTTACTAAGTGGGTGGAAGCCATTCCAACCAAAAGGGCAACAGACTCAGTGGTAATCGATTTCTTAGAAGACAATATTTTGTCAAGATTCGGTTGTCCCCGAAAGATAGTTACTGACAATGCCCAGGCCTTTAAATATATGGCTATGATCAGCTTCTATCATAAGTATAACATCGTTCTCGGCCATTCCACAGCATATTACTCCTAGGGGAACGGATTGGCCGAATCATCTAACAAGAGCATGGTGAACATAATCAAGAAAGTATTGGATGAAAATAAAAGGTCTTGGCATGTGCACTTAAAATATGCATTATGGGCAAACCGCATCATCACTAAAAGGTCTATCAGCATTTATCCATTTCAAATGGTCTATGGGACAGATGTTGTTCTACCTATAAACCTAGCACTACCAGTGATGAAGTTATAGCAGGATCAAAACGAAGAACCCAATCATGTAACCAGGAGAATTAATCAGTTGATTGAGGTTCAACAGCATAGAGTTGAAGTTGATGAAAAGATGCAAAAGTACCAAGATGATATGAAAGCATTGTTCGACCGCAAGGCAAAGGACAAGGAATTCCTTCCAGGCGATTTAGTGCTAAGATGGGATGCAAGAAAGGAGGAAGCCGTGAAGCATAGTAAATTTGACCACCTCTGGTATGAACCATTCAGGGTTTTGGCTCCAGAAGGAAAAAATTCTTTCCTACTGGAGAATATAGACGGAGAAGTCCTCCATGCCCCTGTCAACGGGTAGTATCTAAAGCATTACACGACGTAACAGTCGCCAGATTCAAAAAAAAAATAAAAATAAAAATAAAAATAAATAAATAAAATTTTGATATATATATTTTGTGTACATATATGTATTTTCATTTAAACATTTCTTTTGATTTTCTCTTTCGTTCATGAACTTTCGACACATTTCAAATAAAATTCATATTTTGTTTTTACAGGATTCCAGCTGCATACGAAACAAGCAGGAAAAGTAATCTGAAAGTCAGTGTTAGAAATAAATCGGCATAAACAGGTGATACCTAAAGTAGTTTCATATTGCTCAAAGAAAGTGGAATGAAAAGGTAATATGAGATTCTTCAAAAGACATGTAATTAAAGATTGATTAAATAAAACCGAGGTAACGCCATGCAAACCACAATATCAATTGAACTAATAGATAACAGAGTTATTTCTTGGTTTGATGATCTTTGAAAAAAAAAATTACGATTTAAGCGAATTCGCCAAATCTAAAAGGGTCAGTCAAAGTAAATTATCCCCAAAAAATCTACAAAAATCATGTTCTTATTTGTTTTACCTCTATATTTCCAGTCAGTAAACCACTACTTGGCATCCTTTCTATTTTTGGGCTTACCTTTTAGAAAGTCGTCATCTTTCCGTCTCATATACGGAGGGATAAAAGTTTTTCGTTTCAACCTCGTGAGTTTCAAAACAGATTGTGGTGAGAAAGCGGGTCTTCGCATCTACTCGATCCCCTGTTAAGTGAAGGAACGTTTAGAGTGGTCCTAACTTTCCTAGGTTTTTCAACGATATCGGAGGATTGAAGCTTGCTCAAGTGGAATGCCCTTAAAAAGTTATTTTCCTTTTTCTCCCTAAGAACGAAGATGTTGTGAAGGTCAAGGGAAGGTTGGTACCGAGTAATCAAAGTAAGTTGACAGACCTATAATGCAAAATATTACACAGATATCAGCCCTGATACAAACTGATTGCCCCCATCTTCGTGCTCTTAAAAGTAAATTATAAAGACAGGTGGTGAAAGGAAATTCAGAAATGATTGCCCCCACCTAGTCCAAGAGACGATGAAAGGAAATTCAGAAATGATTTCCCTCGTCTCAGCATTTAAATGCATAAATATATTCTGAAGTGGTGAAAGGAAATTCAGTAAAAAGGGGCCAGATAACTTTACCGGGGTACTGAACAGGCTCGCTGACAGTGAAGCAATGTCTGAGATATCTGTGAGGCTATTATACATGAATATCACTCTACTCTGGTAACCAATGCTTTTTAAGACCTGGTCCACATCTCAAATTCAAACGGGACTCCCCAATTAAAAACATATAATATTATTCTTTTGAAGCAAGCCGAGAGCCGCAAGATCTGTTGGGTCTCCTAGGACTGTTTCGATTGTCCTAAAACATACCTGAATTTAGTAGCGGGAAAGGGAAAATTGTGAAAGGGACTACAGCTGTGTTTAAAAAGAGTATCTGATTTTGAAAAATCTTTTCAGGGTAAAGAACAAAGTCTTTTTCCCCCTTCGATATACTATTCTCGGGAACCTTTCCGCCTGATTGAGCTTTCGACTCCATTTACCCAATATTGGCACGTGGTCTACTGTTCTTCCCGCCTCACAGGAAGGCGGGATCCCTAGTTGGAGCCTATGTTGGAGCCGCCCTTGTTTTTTTTAGCCTGTCACAATTTTCATTTTGATGCTTGAAATCTAAAGATGGTTTTCTTTTTCCCTCTGAGATATCGAGACCTCTGAAATTTTGTCACACGAGCAGCGATGATTATTCTACTCTCGAAACAAGTCCTACCTTTTGTAAAAATGTTTCCTCTTTTTGTTCTACTTCAGGATCTCGCAGGTCGGATACTATAACTCATATAATTCACATGTCCCGAGTCACGAAACAGCGAAGTCATTTTAAATTTCCACTCAAGACAGTAACGAGGGTAAAGTTTTCCCTAACTCATGATTAAACATCGTCGGGGTTTCACGCCTCGGCGTTCGCCAAACCCAATTTTTTATTGTCACAACCCTGAGAGCCAAGAACGTGAGGTCCTTTTTGGATAACCCATGTTAAAGATTAAAGGCAAAAGCTAACCGTGATAAAATTTGTTCTCGACGTTTCGCCACTTGGCACTATCTTTTTCGAAAGTCATGGCGTCTAAACCCCGACTCACGAAGTCACGATGTAATTATAATGTGATTAATTAATCACTTAATCCAAGATTATCTTCCTTTTAATTAAGTCATGTTATCGCGATCTCGCAGTTTCGCGGCTCGGCATGTAAGTCTCCCAGAAACTTATCTTCGAAGCTCCGAGTCGCGATATGGAAAAAGTAATAATTATAAAATTAATCGAGCCTCGGATCACGATTATATTTTATTAACCAAAATCGCTCTTCGCAGTCTCGGGTGTTAAAGACTCAAAATGTTAAAGAAAAATCCCCGATATAACGAGTAGCGAGATATTGATTAACATTGGCGAGATTGGATTAATTAAACTAAAACAAGACAGATCCCGCGTTTCGATGCTTGCACGATTCATGAGGAAGCCTTTTCACTCCATACGCCAACTGACTTTTAAACTGCCGAAATTTATGACATTAATGAAGAAATAGGGTAAATCTATGAATATAAGATCGGATTTTTTACAGCAACAATTTATTTCTAAATATGATTGGACATGCTTGTTTTGAAAGGTACCGAGTTTTCAAATATATGTAAGATTTGTGTTTCATTATAACAAATGCATTTTCATAGCACGCAAAGCTCATCACTTCTGAGTAAACTGACTTCTGTATGTATACGCAGTTCTACCGCAAAAGAGCTAAAACTCAGGCTTCAGCCATGGCTCCGCGAAAAGTAGCAAAGGCGAATGTTGAGGTTTCGAGACAAGGCTCAGACAATGTCTCCGATACTTCGCCCCGAAGTATCAACTCAATCCCTAACTGGTCATTTGTTTCAGACATTCTGCAATCAGAATTGGTGGATTATTCCGACGACTCTGACGACAACGAAAGAGATGATATAACCACCAAGTACAAAATAGTTGGCCAATCCGGAATGCACAGAGTAGCATCCAGGCCACGGTTTCTTCCATATTATGACATGGTCCAATGGGCATTGGATCATGTGGACATACCGACCAGGACTATCATGGACGAGCAGAGAGTCACCATCGGGACTTTTAGGCCTGAGCATCTGCAAACCATGTATAAGCTACCCACGACGTCCGACCACACATATGGCACTGAGTTCTTGGAGGAATTCAAGGAGAAAGAATGTGTACAGTATGATAAAACCATGTCCAGTTTGATAAAGGATTGGGTTTCAAACACCGCGAAGTTCAGAGCTGATAACCACGGCATTTATTCAATCGCTTCGTTAGAACCGCAGTATAAATATGTGGCCATGATGACATGTCGGTTATATGGGAAAGAGGAAACATCGCATTTTTTCCTTGCGTGGGTGCCTCTAATGTTTCGGGTCGCAGAAGGTTGTTCCTTTAATTGGGCAAAGATGCTTTTGGATAGCTTGACCAATCGGGTCACAGAGTATCGGGAGCAAAAGGAGAGTGGGAAGGTGTCGTCATTCTTCATGTCAGTGTACATTATGGACGCAATTTGTTCTATGAAACCATTTCCATTGATGAGCTGGAGTTGGACTCCGGCCGAAGACAAACCCATACATGTATATCATGCAAAGTTATGGGAAACAAAGCAAAAAAATTTTCATATGAAATTTTTAACTGGGTGATGGTGCCCCTGCATGTCGCCATTTTTGGTCACCCACCACCCCGGATCTCGGACAGCATAGTAGCAAATCTGAGCAGCATCACAGACTGGTATATAGAAGATGAATTTTCCTACCTCAAAGTTTTCGGGGCTTCTGTTCCCCCACATGTGCTGCCATTGTTCATTCCTGACAAGCTGGCATGTCGCGAGGTTGCCTGGCAAACGGTAATTGGCGGTGTAAGCAAAGAACTTAAAGGGTACTCCAAGAAGGTATGGTCTTCGTTTCCTGTTCGTTTAAATTCTTATTCTTTATTAGATTTTGGGCATGCCAAAGCCGAGGCCGTAGCCCTAGAAGACCTAAATCTGGTCTCCATCGAATACAAGAAGCATAATCCGCAGAGGGTCATGAGCAACCATTTGGCAAATTGTGGGCTCAAGAGATTCAACCATGATAATTCACCCTCAGATGACATTTTTCGAGGAGCAAGGTCCTATGAGGAGATTCTAGCCCAGATACAATCCTTGGCACCCAAGGAAAGAGCCGATGTCCTGAAGTTCCAAGAACATCGACGTAGTTGTCTTCCCGCTGTGTTGCGAGGCGAGGGTCCAACTATTTCGGAGACGAAACAGAAGGATGCCGCAAGTTCTAAGGATGCGACTCCTGACCAAGGAAAACACCAGGACGAGGGGGAACAAACGAAGAATCCGGAAGCAGAGGAGAATACTGCAGACTCGCCAAAGAAACAGAATCCGGAGACAGAGATAAAGACTCCAGAACAGCCGAAGAAGCAGAGTTCAATCGATACTCCAGGAAAATTGGCGAAGCAGATCAGAGAACCCATCACATCAGTTACCCCCTTGCAAGCGACGCAGGGAAATATTGATGCCGGATGGATATTCAATGAAGAGTTGAGGTCCATAAGAGTAGAAGAACTCCCTCTGAATGAGTTTTTCTTTGATAAAAATAGAAAGGCAGTAGTGAAAAGGGAATTCTATCAAGAAGGATAGTCGACTACCAAGAAATATAAAGTCATAGCTGATGGGAAAAACAAGAAAAATGAGCAATTCGCCACTGAGATAGCAGGGACACTAGGAGCATATGCCTCGGCAAATCAATTTTTAGTCGGGCTCCTAAAAAACCAACTTAAAATAAAGAATCGCCTCATTAGGACCCTTGAAGCCAGACTAGCCACAGGGACGGAGACTGATAAAGACCAGGCGAGCGTAGAAATGGAGCAGGCCAAGTTGGCCGATAAGAACGAGATAGAAATTCTCAAAACTAAGCTCGAGCAAGCACAGCTGGTGGTCCGAGATGGTCGGATGCAAGCGAGCCAGCAGAGGGATTTTATCGAACGGCTGCAAGCTAGGGTGGAGATCGCTGAGAATAGAATGATAGACATCGGGATGTTCAAATCCCAGGCGATTGAGATTCAGAGCAGAGTCTCTGCGGCGCAGCAAAATTTGCTCACCAAGGTAGAAGCGATCAGGGACAGTTGTCTGTTAGTCAATCAGGTTTTTGAGAACCTATCTGCCAGAGAAAGGGATGTCGGAGCAGCTCAGGTCACCTTCCAGGAGGTTGTGATAGCCACGAACAACAGGGTTTCGGCAGGTACTCCTAGGTTCACCATTTCAGCACAAACCCGAGGAAACATTTTAATAAAGGAATGGGAGCATAACATAGCCGAAGGCAAGCAACAAGCCCAAAATATAACCAATTCCTCAGAGGAGGCCTTTAATTCTATAGACGGCGAGCTATTGGGCATTGACAGTGGATAAAATGCCGAGACATTGATGCAAATGAATGTGGAACAGATGTCACTTGATCTGAAAGAAAAGGAAGAAAGAGATTCGGCTAATATCTCTCAGATGACTATGGTGGACATATTTCAAGTTGATAAGTGCATGATCAAACCTAGCATGCAACTATGTGCCATCGACATCATCGATGGACAGATGGAAGACATGCTACAACAGTTAGCCCGAGAATGTTACTTCTTCGAAGCCAGCTGTCAAGCAGAACCATCGCGGATAATATCTCAGCTGGGGGAAAGATGTATCGCCTGTACCGAGCTCATGCAATGACAAACATCTGGCACCAAGTGAAGACAGAGTAGGAGAAATGGAGTGATTACTCTCTTCTCTGTCATAACCAAAATTTTGTGACTATTGAGATTCTATCTTACTTGTAAAATTGTAAAATATACCACAGAAAGAAATAAACAGGGTTTGACCTTTTTGTGTCAATTGTAACGGAGTTTTTTACATTTGAGAAGTTAATACAAGCAAATCTGGAGATTCTCAATTCTGTCACGACAGTGTTACAAGTTTGTTTCTTTGTATTTCATATTTCATTTCATTTCATATTCATAATTGATGTGCTTCGTTATACTTTAGTACGACCACTAATATAGAGAATGAATTTTGGTTTTCTGTAATTGTTTATTATCTTTCCTCTGCACCAGCTATCAGCGGGTGTAAGACCAGTCTGCATTTTCAGAATTCTACATATATTATCTACTACATCGGTTATTTCCTTACAATTTTCCTCTTCTGTTTATTTGTGAGATTCTCCCCTGGTAGAAGCCTTACACTATAGACAGCTAAATGTTTTTCTCCCACCTCACACCTTTTATTAAAATATAATACAATTACAGGAAAGAGCCTTTGATTTGCATCCCTATTTTATTCCTAAAATCGTAAATTCTCTTTTATTCCTAAAACCGTAAATTCTCTTTTATTCCGATAGAAAGTGTTTGTTGTATTTTTTTTTAAAGAACGATAGAAATCATTATTCGAGACAACACTTAATCTCTCTTTGAAGTCTTTCCTACTTTTATTGTTCCTCCATGATTGTCCCTGTACCAACACAGCCTAATATTGAACCCAGACTATCTGACCAAACGCACATTGCCTTAAACCTTTTCGACACAATTCTTAAAACTGCTACTAACCGGGTCGAACTTGAACGTTCATTGGCAGCCATTGAACAAGATATAACTATCCAGGAACAGTTGGAAGCTAGAAAACGCCAACGCAGGAATCTTCCCTAGTTTCCTTTTCCGAAGGTTGACGTTTCTCTCTTCTCCATCCTTTACTCACTTTCGAATGCCTTGACACTGTACTTTTAAGCCTTAAGTACAGACTCAGGAACAACACTCCCCTTGTTGAATTTAATCATTGAAGAAGAACAAACAATATTAATTGAATCTAGAGATGAAGAGATGTGACCATAAACAATCATTTTTGTAGAGTATAAAGATCAAACTTTCCAAACATAGGAATCCCAATAAGAATTCAAAGTATCAGTTGAAGAAAATAACAATATTCAATCGATGAGTCTAGTAAAAAAAATGACATATTTAATCCCACCTACGCCTCCACATCTATAGTTGAAACCATCAAAAAGAAGAAAAATGGCACAGCATCACTTTCCTCTTTATGAATGATATGAATATCCTACAAGACATTGGTTCATCTGTGAGAAATTCTGGGACACCATGGACATCAAAGAGAACAAAGAAAATGGAACAGTTTTATGGGGCTCTAAGAAAAAGATCCCTAACTCGGTTTATGAATTTCATAGATAATCAAAGAAAATCGAAAGAAGAAATAAATAATGATTTCTATCGTTCTTTAAAAAAAAAGACAACAAACACTTCGCCACTCAAAAATTGAAATAAATTAAAGAAATGTTGGGTGAATCAATACATGAATACGACAAATGGTTTAGGTATTTTCTCAGCTAGATCCTATACACCATCGATAAATAATTTCTAATATAGTGGTGGTGGGATTACTTCAAAGAATTAGGGCACTACTCAGAATGCACAAAATACAATCATGTGAAAACTCCCATTAAGAAAGAGAAATAGGTATAATTTGACGATGATTGGACTACACCCTCCTTGGACAAGAAAGTTGAAGATAAATTAGAGATGATACATAAGTCATTGTGGGATAATTCCTTGAGGAGGAGCGACTTATGGTGCACCTTCTTCGTCAATGAAGGCCAAACTAAATGTTATTGCAAGCACTATGATGCAAATGACAAAGATATAGACATCTCACTAGTCGAAATTGAATATATGTTAGATTGTCACAAACCACACAACAAAACATTGCTTTAATAGTTTGAAAAATGCTAAACCCAATTGGTACACCATTTGTGAAGAACCAAAACATAATACAATGGAACACCAACACATGGTCAAACCTAACCTAAATAAAAAATTGTTTATCATACACAAGTGATAGAAAATAACCAGGGACAAGTAGGCAGAGGAGGTGATGGAGGGTGTCAAGGTTGAGGTGGATATCGATGAGGTTATTATGGCCATTATGGAAATCACGAAGGATGTGATCGAGGAAGTCCTAAAAAAAATATTATTTTGTGTACCTCAAAGAAGACCACATCATCCCAAACTATTCATTAAAGGACATGAATGACCTCACATATTGTACTATATGTGGAGTTACTGATTACTCCAAATATTGCTACATTATGTTGGAAAATATAAAAAAACAAGAGAATTGTTAATATCTTGCAGAGTGTACCAAAACATGAAGTATTTAAATACAAGAAATTAAACATGATCACTATATTTGGAGTGGGGCAAGAAGGAACTGTACCATTTGATTACCCCAAGTAAACCATATACAAAAAGATAATTGGTATAAAAATCCTCAAAAAGAAAGGAAAGATATGAGAGAACTTGTTAGGTTTTTTGATGATATAGTGGAAGAAGAGAATCGACAAGAATGTTGACAGAAGAGGTACCAAGAAGGAATGAAGGTCATGGTCCTAGATGTGTCCCTTAATCTCCTTCAAGAAGAAGAATCAGTCACTAGACCACTCAAATTATTGAATATTCTTAAAGAGTGCAAAGAAGAGTGAAAAACATGCAAAAATCTATGCCAAGTGACTAAACAAGAAAAAATCCATGATGATTATGATCCTCAATTTGAATAGGAAGTTGAAGGGTTTATGATTCCATAGGTCATATTTGACTTCAAATATTAGGTCAATATTCTCCCAAAAGAAACCTGGACCAGGATGGGTAGACCCGAGTTAGTTAGTGCCAAGAACTTCCTGAAATTAGCAAATCAAAGATTTTTCGAACCGATTGACATCTTAAAAAGCATGGAACTAGTAATCATGGGGATATCGATAGTGGTCAATTTTTAAGTGAGTGATTTAGTCAAAGGTATCCCTACCTACTCAGCTCTGGTGAGCTGACCTTAAAGTAAAAAAATGAAAGCAACAATCTCCATAAAAAGGGATAGAATCAAAACTAAAGGGAACATAAGAAATATTGCTATACCCTTGGGCCCCAGGGATGGGAAACCATGGACAGAAACCTAGGAAGAAGAAATTGATGATAAAAAATTGTATGAAATCATCCAAGGAGATAAATATGACATGGATCCAAATTCTAGAGGAGAACTATTATAAGGTTCCTCCTTTTCCATACGCCAAAAGTATGATAGAGAGCTATATGAATGGAAAATTGAGAACTATAAGTTGAAAGCAAGAGAATGTTAGATGGTCGAATCAATACCAAAATACATCTTCCAATATCTCTTTTCAATCAAAGTTATGCCTATAGTCTATGAAAACAAAATTAGAGAGAGTCTGAGTCTAATACATACAGACATAACACCAACCACAATTCCCCCATTGTGATTTAAAGAACATGAATCGCCTATGGTCCATGTCAACGAGGTGTAAAAATTGGTTTGAGATCAAGGTCGACTGCAAAACTTGGCACAATAATTTATGGTAAAAGTTTTCTGTTGGAGGGATACACACACACCTCAAATGTTGACATGGATTATGGCAATAATGTATTTTGTCGAGTAATTTGGAGGGAAAAATATTTTAGCTATGACCAACATATTCAAATTAAAGCCAGGGTTTGATCATGTAATTCACATTGAGGATTGTGAAAGAGAATGGAGGAGAATCAGGTATCAATATGAATGAGTCTGGCACATATTTTTCCGATAGCACTAGATGGATTCATATATAAATGGTATAAAATTGAATAAGCAAGGCGAGATACACATACATGGAAAGAGATAAAAAAAAACTTTATTAAATACTTGGCCTTTGTCCCAATATAATCCAACCTAAAGGAGGTGGTATGGGAGATTAGAGATTACATAGAGAAACCAAGTAATGAAATCACACAAGAGAAGGGAAATCCATTGGTCAACATAAGGTTGACCTTGATTTAGAATCGAGTATCATGCCACAAACAAAGTAGTCAAATAATGTGATTCTTCAACATGGTGAATGTTGTTTGTGAAAAAAATTGAGATGGAGGAAGGATCATCTAGAAGTAATGAAACAAGTGAAATATGTCTTAAAAGTGTCCAAGCAAGTTGACTAGGAAGAGTAAGAGAAAATCGACTTCCATCTAATGTATAACAAACTTTGTGAAGGATAAAGGAAATTGGATGAATCAAAGGCACTGGAGTGGATGGATGCATATATATATATATATATATATAGAAGTCGATATTTCAAACGACATTCAACCTAAAATGCCTAGGATAGTTGACTACTGGACTAAAAGGCAAACAATTGAAATAGTTGACCTACTAAAAGATTACCAAGATGTGTTTGTCAGGAAGTGTAAAAATTTGAAAGGTGTGGTCAAGGACATTGGAGAAATGAATATAGACCTAATCCCAGGGGCCAAACCTATAAAGAAGAGACCATACAAACTAGTACATAAATATAAAGAGATAGTGTAAAAAGAAATTGAAGGAATGTTAGAAATTATAATAATTTATCCTATTGACAAATCATAATGGGTCGGACCAATGGTAGTGTAGCTAAAAGAACATGATCCCAAAAAACATAGAATTTTTATCAACTTCAGATGGATGAATAAAATTACACTTACCGATCCCTT